>JAPFFP010044928.1:0-12012 GCA_026153255.1 Solanum medicagineum | reverse complement strand
TATATGCCTCTTCGGTTCAAGTACGAGTCAGTGGAATTTCCACTTACACATACTAACAAAAATTATAAAAGAGACAACGACCTAACATGCACACTAAAAATTATTATTAAAAAATGGCCTAACATGCACACTAAAAATTATAAAGAAAAGAATGGCCTAACAATTCAGTTTTTTTTTTTTTGGTCGTTACATAAATGCTCGAGCACCCGACAGACACCACATAGATCCGCCCTGAGGCTATAAATCAACGGTTGTTTTATTAATTTTATTAGGATATGCAAATGGAACAACTCATCCTGAATTATTCTTAAACAATACTTGCAACTTGCAAGTAAGTATTGAAGTTTTAGCAAAAAGGACATTTTTGAAAATCCAAGTGGTAAACACAGACATTGATCTTATCAAATGACAACAAAGAAATGTAAAGAGATTAGGAAAGAAAGAGCTAAGAGCTTTTTTAGTTTTTCTAAATTGTTTTCGCGTGTACACAATAGGAGTTCTTATGCATTTGTAATGTTTACAAAGACATACTGTAGCGACTCATTAGTTCGTTTTAAATACTAGAGTTTTTTGTTGCAGAAAAGACTCATCCAGTAAATTTCTTTATAGATATTTTCGACGATTTGCTAATTAAAATTATTTAGGTAATTTTAAAAAATTTAGTTGGTGGATTAAAGTAATAATTTAGACAATATTCTATACCTCTTGTGTAAGGATGACAATGAGGCGGGTGCGGTGGGGAGAGTGGGGGTGGGGTAGGTTGAACTCGACCTGCAATTTTTTTAAACCGCTCTGTCGCCCTGCATGATGACTTTTTTTATTTTTAACCCGCTCCGCCTGCCTCCCATAAACCCACCCCACTTAAAATTTTAAATTCTTTTATTTTTTAATTGAATTTAATATAAAAAAATAAAAAGTCATAATTTTTTTTCACTATTTATCATCTCAACAACTAATTAACTAGTTTTAGTTGACATTTCAACAATTGTTTCTTAATCGTTAATTAAAAGTTTCTAATTAATATTTTAACTAATAATTTACTGGACATGTGTAGTTTAAATTTTCGAAAAAAAATTAAATTCAAATGTTTAATATAAAAAGTTTGTATCTTTGATTTTTATTAATTGCAAAGATTTAACTTTTATCGAACTCCTATTTGATTTTTTAAACCTGTAACTCTGCCCGCCCCACATTAGTGTTAAAAATAGTTATTTCAACCCGCACCGTATTCGCCCGTTCCCACATAACTTTAAACCCAATCCGTCCCGTTGTCATCCCAACTGGTAGCTGTCCCATATTTATTAAAATAAATTAGTAAGATTTAGCACTTTTAGTACATAAATAAATTTTTAAAAAGGGAGGGGGGGGGGGTTTAGGAGTGACGACGAAGGAACTACCGCAACTTCTTTCAGGTGGGAGATTTTACCCTAAAACGTCTCTAAACTTTATCATGCGCACAACGTATTTCCAAGCTCTGATGGAAAACTTAGACCGGACTTGTGATCTGTGCGAAAACTGAGTCGGAAAATAGTCTCGACTCAGCTTTATCCTGAAAAAAAGCAATTTATTTTTTCCAAATTGAGCCTAAAACAGTGAGGTTTCCACTCCTTCCTCGACGCGGAGAGGATGCGGAACCACACTTGTATTTTTTCGAAAATTTGCGAAAAACTGAGAACACCCAAAAAAGTGCAAATTTGCACTAGTGCGCGTCACGCACTAGTGTATGAGAAGCTGATTTTTTTCTTTTAATTCGGGAAGGGCAATTTCGTCCTTCCCGATATATTTTTATATCCCCAAGTCGGTTTTAAAATGTGAATTCGTACAAAAGGGTTTAGACCCATTATTCTTCAAAGATTTTTATGCTAAGCCTAAGAGAGAAGAAGCAGAAACAAGTGAGAGTTTCCAGAGAAGATTCAATCCTTGAAGAAAATCTTCAATCCAGGTATGTAAAGGCTACCCAAAAGCATGGAATCATTCTTCCATGTGCCCAAGATAGAGTTAGGATGTATAATTGATATTTAAAAGTCTTAAATTGTGATTCTAGAAAGTTTCTTGATTTTTAGCATGCAATTTTGAATATGATCTTGAGTTCTTGATTTTATGCTTTGAACTATATTTTACATCCTAAATTGATGATCATTATGTACAAAGTTTACTGTATAATCTTCATTACTATTTTCATGATTTAACTCTTGCAAATTCTCTCTGTGAACACTTGAATAATGAACCTAGGGGGACGTTTAGAGCCTTGATTGTCTGAATGTGATATTTGATTGAGTCTGAGTCCTGACGTGATGAGTGTTGATGACTGTGGTAGCTGAATCATATTGCTAGAGTCGAATGAATATATCTCCTTGAATTTGAAAAGATAGTCATGCCCATAGAGGTTGAGTGATGGAAATCCTTGATGAATTGATAGACTTATGAGCATGTCGAGTCCTGAGTGGAGTATTGAGCACCGAAAATGAGTACGAGTGAGTCCCACTCGCACTCATTACCTACGTGGCCAGCGTAGCAGAGGATCGACGTTGAGAATAGATGTTTCCTTAGTCCTAAAAGAGGACTTACTATGACTATAAACCCCTGATATACGCCCTTTTACCCCGACAAGGTACTGGGCGGATGCCGCAACGACATCACTTTGTTGTACCATCACCGGCTCATAGGTGATGGGTGTAGGTCCAAGAAACTCCCAAATAGGTTTCATGATGATAGAACTCCGATGTGATGTGATGGTTTGATGTGTGATGGATAGTGAGGTGATAGAGTCTTGTCCCTTACTCTGAGGTGAGGCTGAGTGATTGATGAGAGATTTTTATAATGTTTCCTTTTCTTTAGCCCATTTTACATATAGTACATTCCACATACTAACGCCCCTATGGCGCAGCATCATTTTATGATGCAGATAAGGTAGACTGAGGACTTCAACAGCCCAAACATTGAGGTTTAGAGCTTTGATTCCAGTCCGTGGTGAGTCCTCCCAAGCATTTGGAGGATGGTTATTTATTTATCTTTATGTCACTATTTCTTCGATTGTAGTACCCATGGCTTGTCATGGTGCCTCTTAGATGTTAGTTATAGAGGTTTCGTAGACAAAGACGATTGATGGATGGTGTCGGGATTATTTCATTCATGTTCCCTTTGTTTGAGACATTTACTCTTATTATCTTATGATGGTCGGTTATTTTATTGAATCTTCTGCATATGAATGGATGGGATGATGGCGATGAGACTAGGTGGTCTACTTGGGGACTAGCAATAGTCTTTGAGTGCCAGTCACGTTTAGGGTACCCTCTCGGGGCGTGACGAACTTGGTAACAGAGCCCAAAGTTCGAATGTCCTAGGGAGTCTATGAAGTTGTGTCTAGAAGAGTCTTTTTTATGGGTGTGTTGTGCACCACACTTCATAAGTAGGAGGCTATAGGACATTAGGAAGTGTTACCCATCTTTTATGATTTAAAATTGTGCTAAGAGTTAACTTGTGAAATCCTGCTTTTAACTCGTGTGTTTTACACTTACAGAGAATGCCGCCCAAAAGAACTACCGCTTAGAGAGATGCCCCAGCTTTTGTTGATGGGAACACCTAACCGGAGGTTCCGGTTCAGACTGAGACCAAGAGATGGGGACGCCTCGCTAGCACTGCTGAGGTCCCGCAGGCTCAGCCCCAACCAGCTCCCACTACTGAGGTGGAATTCCAAGGTGTCATCACCATGCTGACACAATTGGTGGCCTCACAGGGGAATAGCCAAGGTTCCCAGGCTCCTAGTTCTAGCTTGCAGGAGCCCTCAACTGCAACCCGACTCAGGGATTTCTTAAGGAACCCACCAGTGTATACGGGGTCAAAGGTGGAGGAAAACCCGCAGAATTTTATTGATGAGATGTACAAGGTTCTGAGGGCTATGCATGCGAATGAGCTTGAGCGAGTGGAGCTTGCATTCTACCAGCTGAAAGACGTGGCTAATGTGTGGTATACCCAGTAGGAGGGGAGTAGAGGTGAGGATGCGAAGCCTGCCTCATGGGATGAGTTTGAAGCCGCCACCCTCGATCACTTCTTTCCTCAAGAGTTGAGGGAGGAGAAAGCAGAAGAGCTCATGAATCTGAAGTAGGGAGGGATGACTGTGAAGGAGTATAGCCTTAAGTTCATTAAACTGTCAAGGTATGCTCCAGAGATGGTGAAAGACATGAGGTAGAGAATAAGGAGGTTTGTGTATGGTCTGGCCAGATATGTGTAGAAAGAGTATAAAGCTTCTTTGCTGATTCCTGGTATGGACATCTCCAGACTTACAGTGTATGCGCAGCAGACAGAGGAGGGTAAGAAGAGAGATAGAGAAGAGCATCTGAGCAGAAAGACGAAGTTAGCGGGACATGAGCCTAGCCCCCAGAGATAGAATAGGGGTGACAAATTCTATTTCTAGAAGAGATCATCATATCCCGCACCTTCGACAGCAAGTGCGCCCATACAACCAAGCAGGTATGACTAGAAATCTCAGAGTTATTAGAATTTAAGGACCCCGTGCGCCTAATCCCAAGCAAGTGTGACTCAGGGCCCGAGGGGAAAGCCACCTTGTGGCACTGATGGAAACTCCATCTGGGTAGGTGTCGTTTGGGCACGGATGCTTATTTCCTATGTGGGCAGGCGGGTCACTTCCAGCAAAAGTGCCCGAAGAGGAGACGAGGTGAAAAGAACAGCAGAGCTAAGTCTTCGACAGCACCTCCAACAGGTAATCAGCAGAGAGGTACTACTACTACGGGTACAGGAGGCAGGACGAACTGTCTTTATGCTATGGGTAACCATCAGGAGCAGGAGGCTGCACCAGATGTTGTCACGGGTATGTTTCGTGTCTTTACTTATGATTGTTATGCCTTGCTTGATCCGGGTGCTACGTTGTCTTTCGTGACCCCTTATGTGGCTAGAAAGTTTGGTATTCTTCCCGAGTGTTTGCTTGAGCCTTTTTCTGTTTCTACTCCTACTGATGAGTCTATCCTAAATGAAAGGGTTTACAAGGATTGTGTGGTGTCTATTTATCATAGAGACATTTTAGCTGATTTGATAGAGTTGGAAATGGTTGATTTTGATGTAATAATGGGCATGGATTGGCTTCATGCTTGTTATGCTTCTGTTGACTGTAGAACCTGGATTGTCAAGTTTCAATTTCCTAATGAGCCTTTCTTAGAGTGGAAAGGGAGTTATGTTGCCCCTAATGGTAAATTCATCTATTATCTTAGAGCCAAAAAGTTGATATCCAAGGGTTGTATCTACCACCTCGTGCGAGTAAAGTCTGATGATTTGAGTCTCTTACTCTTAAGTCAGTCCCGGTAGTGAATGAGTTTCCCGAGGTCTTTCCTGATGATCTTCCTGGAGTCCCTCCTGTCAGGGAGATTGACTTTGGAATTGATGTTCTTCCCGAGACCAGACCTATCTCAATTCCACCCTATAGAATGGCCCCCGCAGAGTTGAAAGAATTGAAGGAACAATTGAAAGACTTGTTAGAAAAAGGTTTCATAGGACCTAGTGTCTCAACTTGGGGTGCTCCTGTCCTATTCGTGTATAAGAAAGATGGATCTTTGAGGATGTGTATAGACTACCGGTAGTTGAATAAGGTTACCATAAAGAATAAGTATCCTCTTCCCAAAATAGATGATCTCTTTGACCAGCTTCAGGGTGCTACTTGTTCTTCTAAGATAGACCTCAGATTAGGTTACCATCAGTTGAAGGTGGGGGAAAGTGATATTCCTAAGACAACCTTTAGGACACGGGGTGACCACTTTGAGTTCTTGGTCATGTTCTTCGGGTTGACAACTGCACCTGCAACTTTCATGGACTTGATGAACAGGGTATTTAGACCATATCTTGACATGTTCGTGATCGTGTTTATTGATGACATCCTAGTGTATTCGAGGAATGAAGGGGAGCATGCTAATCACCTTAGAGTTGTTTTGCAAACACTCAAAGATCATGAGTTGTATATGAAATTCTCCAAGTGTGAGTGGCTCAAGTCAGTGGCCTTCTTCGGCCATGTCGTTTCGGCAAATGGCATTCGGGTGGATACTCAGAAGATTGAGACGGTTAAGAATTGGCCCAGATCCACCTCTCCAACAGAAATAAGAAGTTTCTTGGGTTTGGCCAGGTACTACAGCAGATTTGTGGAGGTCTTCTCTTCTCTATCAGCCCCGTTGACAAAGCTAACTTAGAAGAAGGCCAAGTTTCAATGGTCTGAGGCATGCGAGAAGAGCTTTCAAGAGTTGAAGACTAGATTGATTACAACACCAGTGTTGACATTGCCAGACGGGACGGGTGACTTCGTAATATTGTGATGCGTCCAAAGTTAGTTTGGGGTGTATGCTTATGCAGAGAGGAAAGGTGATAACTTATGCTTCCAGATAGCTTAAGACTCATGAGAAGAATTATTCGACCCATGTTCTAGAGTTGGCAGCTGTGGTATTCACACTTAAAATCTGGCGTCACTATTTATATTGAATGCATGTGGATATATTCACCAATCATAAGAGCTTGCAGTAAGTGTTCAGTGAGAAAGAGCTCAACCTGCGGCAGATAAGGTGGCTAGAGTTGCTCAAGGATTATGATATGTGCATCCTCTACCACTCAGGAAAGGCTAATATTGTTGCTGATGCTGTTAGCAGGATGTCCATGGGTAGCACTGCCCATGCGAAAGAGGGAAAGACAAAATTAGCCAAGGATATGCATAGATTGGCTCGGTTCGGAGTGCAACTTGAGGAGAATGACGAAGGCGGGGTCAATGTTCAAAATGGGTCTGCTTCATCCTTAGTGTCAGAGGTGAAGGAAAAGCAGGACCAAGACCCTGTCTTATTCCTATTGAAAGAAGCGGTCCACAAATAAAAGGTGATGGTTTTCTCCAAAGGCAGAGTTGGGGTATTGAGATATCGAGGGAGGTTGTGTGTACCTGATGTTGATGGTGTTCGAGACAGAATCATGGTCGAGGCTCATAGCACAAGGTATTCCATTCATCCTGGCTCCACTAAGATGTACCACGACATGAGGGAAGTCTATTAGTGGAATGGGATGAAGAAGGACATTGTTGAATTCGTTTCTAAGTGTCCCAATTGCCAACAGGTTAAGGTTGGACATTAGAAACCTTGTGGGTTAGCTCAGAACTTTGAAATTTCGAAATGGAAGTGGGAGACGATCAACATGGACTTCATCACGGGCTTACCTCGGTCCCAAAAGTAGCATGATTCAATATGGGTGATTGTTGATAGGATGACGAAGTTAGCCTACTTATTGGCAGTCAAGACAACTTACACTATTGAGAAGTATGCCCGGCTGTATATTCATGAGATTGTGAGGTTGCATGGGGTTCCCTTGTCCATCATCTTGGACAGAAGAGCTCAATTCACCTCTCAATTTTGGAGATCTTTCCAGAAGGGACTGGGTAACGAAAGTAAATTTGAGTATCATTTTTTACCCTTAGACAGACGGGCAGGCAGAGCGCACTATTAAGACTTTGGAGGATATGTTGAGGGCATGTGTCATTGACTTCAAAGGAAACTGGGATGATTATTTACCATTGATTGAGTTCGCGTACAATAATAGCTACCATGCAAGCATTCAGATGGCCCTGTACGAGGCATTGTATGGAAGGAGATATAGATCTCCTATTGGCTGGTTCGAGGTGGGAGATGAGTTGATTGGGCCTGACCTTGTACACTAGTCTATGGAGAAAGTAAAGTCATCAGGGAAAGGTTGAAGATAGCCCAGAGTCGCCAGAAATCATATACAGGCGTGAGAAGAAGAGACTTAGAGTTTGAGGTAGACAATTGGGTGTACTTGAAGGTGTCACCCATGAAGGATGTCATGAGATTTGGCAAGAAGGGGAAGTTGCGTCCCCATTATATCGGGCCATACCAGATTGTAAGAAGGATTGGGAAGGTTGCTTACGAGTTAGACTTGCCTTCCAAGTTAGATGAAGTTCACCCGGTGTTCCACGTCTTTATGCTGAAGAAGTGTTTGGGGGATCCAACCTTACCAATTCCGGTGGAGAGTACGAGTGTGAAGGATAACTTATCGTACGAGAAAATTTCAGTCCAGATTCATGACCGACAGGTTCTCAAGCCGAGGAATAAAGAGATAGCCTTCTTCAAAGTTATATGGAGGAATCAATTTGTTGAGGAAGCTACGTGGGAAGCTGAGGAAGCGATGAAACTCAAATACCTGCATCTATTCACGCCAAGTGATGATAATGTTGAATGTAAATATTCTTATTCTTATCAATTTTGAGTATTCCTTTCCATTAAGTTGATGCCTTATTTTATTCCATTTCCGAGTCTAAGACAGAGATAGATAGGTAATAGATAGTGAGAGTTCGAGTGTTCTCGAGTGAGGAATAAGATGATTTCCGAGGTTATTCGAGTCCCCGTTCAACATTTACTCATCATTCGAGGACGAATGATTCCATGGGGGAGATGATGCAACATCCAGTAAAATTACTAAACTGCCCCTAAACTTTATTGTGCGCACAATGTATCTTCCCAAGCTCTAATAGAAAATCTGAGACCGGATTTGCGATCACTGCAAAAAACTGAGTCAGAAAATGGTCTCAACTCGGCTTTATCGCAAAAAAATGAGATTTATTTTTTCCAAAGTGAGCCTAAAACAGTGAGGTTTTCGCGTCCTTTCCGGGACTGAGAGAAGACGCGGAATCACACTTGTATTTTTTTGAAAATTTGCGAAAGACTGAGAAAATGCGAAAAAGTGCAAATTTGCACTAGTGCGCGTCGTGCACTAGTGTATGAGAAGCTGTTTTTTTCCTTCTAATTTGGGAAGGGCAATTTCAGGAAGTGGATGAGAAGCTATTTTTTTTTCTTTTAATTCGGGAAGGACAATTTCTTCCTTCTTGATATATTTTTATATCCCAAGGTCAATTTTAAAACAAACAAAAAGGTTTAGACCCATTATTTTTCAAAGATTTTTACACTAACCCTAAGAGAGAAGAAGGAGAAACAAGTGAGGGTTTCCAGAGAAGATTCAATCCTTGAAGAAAATCTCCATTCCCAGGTATGTAAAGGCTACCCAAAAGTATGAAATTGTTCTTCCATGTGCCCAAGATAAAGTTAGGATGTATAATTGATATTTAAAAGTCTTAAATTGTGATTCTTGAAAGTTTCTTGGTTTTTAGCACGCAGTTCTTGAATATGATCTTGAGTTCTTGATTTTATGCTTTGAACTATATTTTACATCCTAAATTGATGATCATAATATACAAAGTTTACTGTATAATCTTCATTACTATGTGATCATGATTTAACCTTTGTAAATTCTCTCTATGAACATTTGAATAATGAACCTAGGGGGATGTCTAGAGCCTTGATTGTCTGAATGTGATATTTGATTGAGTCTGAGTCCTGCGGTGATGAGTGTTGATGACTGTGTAGCTGAAATCATATTGCCAGAGTCGAATGAATGTATCCCCTTGAATTTGAAAAGATAGTCTTGCCCGTAGAGGTTGAGTGATGGGAATCCTTGATGAATTGATAGACTTATGAGCACGCCGAGTCTTGGGAAGAGTATTGAGCACTGAAAATGAGTAAGAGTAAGTTCCACTCGCACTCATTACCTATATGGCCACCGTAGCAGAGGATTGGACCGTGAGAACGGATGTTTCCTTAGTCCCAAAAGAGGACTTACTATGACTACAAACCCCTGATGTACGCCCTTTTACCCCGGCAAGG
Source organism: Solanum medicagineum (assembly GCA_026153255.1). Classification (NCBI taxonomy): domain Eukaryota; kingdom Viridiplantae; phylum Streptophyta; class Magnoliopsida; order Solanales; family Solanaceae; genus Solanum; species Solanum medicagineum. The sequence continues at coordinate 2,305 of JAPFFP010044928.1, read as the reverse complement.
TTCTGGGCAGATGCCGTAACGATATCGCTTCGTTGTACCATCACCGGCTCATAGGTGAAGGGTGTAGGTCCAAGAAACTCCCAGATAGGTTTCATGATGATAGAAATCCAATGTGATGTGATGGTTTGATGTGTGATGAATAGTGAGGTGATAGAGTCTTGTTTGTTACTCTGAGGTGAGGCTGAGTAATTGATGAGAGATTTTTATAATGTCTCCTTTTCTTTAGCCCATTTTACATACAGTACATTCCATGTACTGACGCTCCTCTGGCGCTGCATCATTTTATGATGCAGATACATTAGACCGAGAACTTCAGCAGCCCAATCGTTGAAGGTTTAGAGCTTTGATTCCAGTCCGTGGTGAATCCTCCCCAGCATTTGGACGATGGTTATTTATTTATCTTTATGTCAGTATTTCTTTGATTGTGGTACCCATGGCCTGTCATGGTGCCTTCTTAGATGTTAGTAATAGAGGCTTTATAGACATACACGATTGATGGATGGTGTCGGGATTGTTTTATTTCTGTTCCCTTTCTTTGAGACATTTACTCTTATTATCTTATGATAATCGGTTATTTTTTACACGGCACAATAGTATTCACAAATTAAACTATATTTTACCTTTATCTTTAGTTCTTAAATGTGAATTACTAAGAAAGAAAAAAAAATGGAAGCATACTGATCAAAAAATAAAATAAAGTGACTTATTAAACTATGCTAGCTCTTGTAGCGGTTAAGAGCAATGGTGGAGCTAGCTTATACTCAAAGGATTCATTCGAATTCTTTTTGATAAAAAATTATAATATTTTATATATAATCAAAATTATTTTTTATGTATATATGTGATAAATTTCAAATTTTCTTTCATCAGTTGGCATGTTCAGTTTAAATTTTAAATCCCTTTTTTAAAAATCCAAACTCCGCGATTATGGAAGAGCCACTAATATGAGAAAATGGCGGTTGCAACTACTAGGCCAATCATACGATGAGTGGTATTCCAGTCAGCCGTGTCAGCTGTATCCCCAAATATTGCAAATTGTAATTAATTTACTATTTTTAGTATGGGATAACTCAAGTGTCCATTTACGAAATTGTTTAATATTGTTGCCAGCACTATAGAATTAATCCTATAAATTAACTGGTTTTTACTGACTTTTCAAGGATATTCAAGTGGTGATACTTGTGTATTATTCTTAAACAATAGTTGCAATTTGCAAGTAAGTAGTATTGAAGATTTAGCAAAAAGGACATTTTGAAAATCCAAGTGGTAAAACTGACATTGATGTTATCAAATGACAACAAACAAAGAAAAGTAAAGAGTCAAGATCTAAGAGCATTTTTCATTTTTTTAAGTATTAATTATTTTCAAATGTATACAACGTGATATGAGTTCTTATGCATGCATTTATAATGTTTGTAGAGACATGTAAAAGAGTCCTAACACGACATCATTCATAAAAATTATGAGGGAGATTAAAAGGTATTGCAAGTTATGGACATTCATGCCACCATATAGTTCTATTTTTTCAACTCTCTTTTGAATGTTTATAAATGTGTAACGATCCGCTTTGGACCTAAGCCCGTATGCCTTTAAAACGTGTCACTAATAGGTAGGACATGTTTATCCTATACCAAGCACTGTGTTTTGTCGATGTGGGACTTCTCATCTCAAGTTTCGATACCATCTGTAACGATCCAGTCCGCTAGTGATATTGTCCGCTTTGGGCTTAGACCCGCGTGGCTTTAAAACACATCACTAATAGGTAAGGCATGTTTACTTATATACCCAGCATCTCGTGTTTTGTCGATGTGAGATTTCTCATCAAAAGATGGGTTGTTACATACACCCCTCCATGGACTTAACGTCCTCGCTGAGGTTTGCCCCCCTCCCCCCTCAAAATTCGCCTAAACTCAAGTGAACTCTAGCCTCAACATCGATAAGCTAAGGCTGACACAGAAGCACCTAAACTCAGTTGAACTCTAGCCCCAATAAGCTAATACTCACACAGGAGTAAATCTGATATCATTTGTAACAATCCAGTCTGCTACTGATATTGTCCGCTTTGGGCTTAGTCCACACGACTTTAAAACACATCACTAATAGATTTATTTATATACTCAGCATCTCTCCTGTATTTTATTGACGTGGGACTTCTCTTCTCAAGATGAATTATTACAAAATGACATGACTTATTAAAATTTTATTGAGAAAAATTCAATGAATAAAACTATAGGACAAAAAATACACGTATCTTTTAGCTGAAAATTACAAAATTCCTTTTTCCCTCCCTAGCTAACTGGTGATA
>JAPFFP010044927.1:0-12012 GCA_026153255.1 Solanum medicagineum | reverse complement strand
CCTTGGCTCCTTGTGTTGGGCATACACCTAGTATACCCTGCAAAAGAAACTAAACAACAATGACAAAAATTAAATTAAAATATAAGAGAATTAAGATATCAATACTTGAATTAACTACTTGTGAAATCAAGTCACTGTATTGCCTGGCAACGACGCCATTAATTTTGATCATACTCAAATAGTAACTCTCACTATGAGGATAAAGCGATCGTTGTCAAATATAAAACCTAAACATAGGTTAGGGTTGAATATCAAGGAAATACAGGGTTTTTCCACATTGATTTACCAATAATAATTTCAAGCATCAAATAACTCTATTCTTAGTAAAGGGGTGGGGTTTTGTAATGATATATAGTAAAGTAAAACTATACTAAGAAAATATAGAGACAATCAAATTTTGAGAGCAACTTCGGAAATTATGTTTCCCATGGTTCACTAACTCAAATACCTCGGAAAACACCACCTAAATTATGACATTGCATGCAGGATGACAACTTAAGTTCTTCCAACCCTTGGGCAAAGGTGAAGGTCGAATTTTACTATGGCTCTTTGTTGGCTACCATAGTGTGCCTAACTAACTATTACTTATTATCCTAGTCAATCTCTCCTTGGCCACGTTTGGTTGATTAGACGAGAACACATCAATCGAATCCTGTCACACATTTCCTTTTCCTTTTTATCACTACCTTGATTTGGATCATGACACAGGTGGATTTTAATGTTGGCCACCATTAAAGAATAAGTAAAATAAAAGGAAATGGACGATACATGCAAATAACCAATTCAAGAGGTACAAATAAGCCAGATTACTAAACTAGCTACTCATGGTTCCCACAACCCCAAGTTATTGGGGTTTAGCTACTCATAAATTGGGCAAGAAAACAAATAATAAATGAAACAAACATAGTTGATAAATTACCCAAGAAGAATGAAGAACAAATAAACCACCTTTGAATTTGTATTCACAAGCTTAAATGATACAATTTGTCCACAAGTGAATCTAAATCCCTAAATTTGAGTCTCAAAGTAAAACCCTAATTTTCTACCCTAAAATCTAAGTGTTGTATCAAGAATTCTTGAAAAGATCACTCGAAAAACTGATTCTAAAACCCTAACATATACTATTTATATTATTTATAAAAAGGTCCTTAAAATAATTAGAAAATCTAGTCGGCAGCTGCTACAGCTCGTAGCTACGGCTCGTAAGGTGATCTACTAGTCGTAATCAGGCTTTCTTGGTCAACACTTGGGATTTTGGACTTTACTGCTATGACTCACCTTTACGAGTCGTAGGCTGGTATACCACTCATAGTGCCTTCTCATACTCCATCTTTGAATTTCTTGGTTCAATTTTAATCAACAGTATTAATTGCTACGAGGCCCCTTCTATGAGTCATAGTGAGGACTACAACTCATACCTTGAGCTCATATGGCTAAACTTCAAATTCTCAAATTTCAGGTTTGGAAACTCTTAATTACTACAATCATCCCCTAAGGCTCGTAGATTGGGCTACACCTCAGAGTGGGTCTCGTAGATCCTCAAATTCAACAAAATCTACTACTTTTCCCTAAAAATCAGGCCAACCTGTATTTTCTAAAAAAACTAAACATAAAAACAGATAAAAACCATAAAAAGTCACATTGAGAACACATAAATCCCTTGTTTTAGGCATCAAATATGTTGTATTTTGACAGCACATCATTAGGTACCTGGAAGTTCTTGTTCACGAGAGTCTTTTACGACACGTAGATGAGTCTATGAGTCATAATTGTCCTCATGGGAAGTTCCAGTGACTTGATTTACTGAATATTCATCAGATGAGACCCTTTACGAGTTATAGATCACTCTACGAGTCGTAGATGGGTTCATAGACCCTTGCCTGTTTTGAAAATTACTCCCTGGAACTTTATACGAAACCTATTTACAACTTGTAAACCAATTTACGAGTCGTACCTAGGTCCTGTATAGCTTTCCAGGGTTCAATGTTGTTTTTCACCTCTGGTTTACAGGACCATGTTATGACTCGTAATTCTAACTACGACACATAACTGGCTTTTGTAATGCCCTTCTGTAAATGATCCAACTCAATTTTGATTTGTATTTCTTGATTGTTAGGGCTTATATTGGATTGTGTATTTTAATTTTTTAATACTATGTCCCTGAAAGTCAAATGTGCAAAGATTGAGGCTTTCAGAAATGAAACAAACCCTAAAAGTGCCAAAAAATGTGCTTCAAAATGCCCGAAAATTTTAAATTCTATATATCTAAAAATCAGTGCATGATATCGAAAATCCAACGTCATATTCTTTTTCAGGGGGTCAAAATTAGGGGAAGAAGGATCTAACCCCGATTTAAGAGCAATCATAGAAAAATTTGAAAATCGCAAAAATGCGATTTCCAGAGACGATCCGCACCCCTGGTGCAACTCGCCAAGGGGGAGCTCCTATATATTTTTGTGTCCAGTTTTTCAATCTTGGTCCAAGACTTTTGATATTGGGCCTAAGTGTTCCCAAACGTATTTTTACCTATACTTAGTCATATTTCACCATCATATAATCCTAAACATTCCCCAATATCCTCTCAAACACTTACCCATATTTTTCACTCGCAAATTCAAGTCTCAAAACCCTCATCCATAACTAAGGATTTCCTTTAAGTTTTAAGCATTGGGTTTACTAGTATGATCATGTCTATGAACTATTATAAAACTATGTAAAGTTCTGACTGTTTTGCTATGTTTTGAGCTATAAAACTTGGATCTATTGTAACATTTGATGAGGGGTTTTAATGTACAGTGCTTGAAGGTGTTGCAAGGTTTTCATTGATGGTTTTACAATGGATTTTCTTACATGATTTCATCTCTAAATTGCATGGATTTGTACCCCATTACACACTCTCTAAGTGTTTGATAAAATGTCCGAATGTGGTTTCTTGAGGAATTGAAGGTCCAAAGCATGAGATATGATACGAATGATGTTATGATGATGAAATGAGCCTATGTATATGATGAATTTGTATATAAAGTGTTTTATTAAATCATGCCTAATCCGGGGGGACCAAGAGCCCGGATAACCTAGATGGGGGTTTGTACTCATTAACCTAGTGAGGGGTTTTACTTCACAACAAGGGTAATGGGGTGGCATCATCATCAACTTAGATGGGGTTTTGTACTCATCAACCTAGTGAGGGGTTTGTACCTCACCACCTAAGTGATGGGGTGGCATCATCACCAACCTACCAATGGGTTTGTACTTTGGAAAGCTGGATTAGTACTTCTACACATATGATATCATATATGAGCATGAGTTACTTAAGCATGTTTTACTTATGCATTGATGATACATGCCACATTGTTATATTATGTCTATTGCCTATTGTTATGCATTTTGATTATGATACCTATCTCTTGTTGCATTGCATCTTACATGCTTAGTACATTCAATCATACTAACAGATACTCTTGCCTACATGGTATCACCATATAGGAACCGAATCCCAAGTTGATCATCCTCTTCCTCCACGTGGCTATTTCAATACTACACAAGCTAGTTGGTGAGTCCTCCACTTCGGGGACCTTGGTCTATGTTGCTCTTACTATGTATTCAGAGATTTTTCTTTATGTTCTATTTGACTATGAGCATGAGCCCGATTTCTTTGTCTTGGCCCCCGCTCTTATCTAAATATTAGAGGTGTTTGTTGGACATGTCATATATCTATGAGATGAGCTTTGACACTTTGTATCTTGATTATGATGCTATGCAAGCTTTCCCCATAGCGCCTTTGCCCTTATTCTTACTCTTTATGTCTTTTGTATGCTTCCTCGACCGATGATATGTAATGATAAGTAAAGAGGCTTGTTTGGGTTGCTTCGGATTCCCCATTCACTATGTCATGTCTTGGACCTAGGCTTGGGTTATGACAAACTTGGTATCTGATCACTACGTTGATAGATCCTCGGAGTCCACAACACCACGTCAAATAAAGTCTTATTCATGGTTGTAAAGTGCGCCATGACTATAAATAGGAGGCTATGATACGTTTGTTTACCTTCTTCATGTTCTAAGTTATTCTATAGAGTTGTGGTAAGTTTTCACTGTAACGATTGTTTTTTGCTATGCTAGATCTTGCCTAACACTCAAGGAAGGAGGGGCCCAACTCCCAAGGAGCAACCTACCAATGGTGAGGTCTGGGATGCTCTCACTATGCTTGCCCAAGTTGTGGCCAACCAAGTCAACCAATAGGCCCAAGCCCCTCATGCTACTACCCCGAGAACTAGGGTAAGAGACTTCATAAGGATGAATCCTCCGTTATTCTGTTGGTCAAAGGTGGATGAAGGTCCACAAGAGTTCATTGATGAGGTTCACAAGATTTTGAATATCATGGGTGTTGGGCCAAATGAAAAGGTGGAGTTGGCGTCGTACCAACTCAAAGGGGTAGTCCAAATATGATATGACCAATGGAAGGGTGAGAAGGGAAATGGTAATGTGGTGCTTTGAGAGGAGTTTAAATTGGCTTTCCTTAATAAGTTTTTCCCTCTTCAGCTTAGGGAAGCTAAGTTGGTAGAGTTCATGAACTTGAAACAACGTGCTACGAGTGTGAGGGAGTATTCCCTCATGTTTAATCAACTTTCAAAGCATGCTCCTCATTTGGTAGCTGATACTAGATCTAGGACTGGGGTATCCAACTTAGTGAGTGACGAATGTCAGTCCGCCATGCTAATTAGTGACATGGACTTGTCTCGATTGATGACATATGTTGTGCGAATGGAGGAGAAGAAAATGAGGACGAGAAGGGGGCATGAGGCCAAGAGGGCCCGTCTTAGGGGTAAGTTCCGAAGGCGTGGCGGTTCCATCAAGGCCAAGGGTCTCATTATGCTACTAATAGGGGGTTTGCCAATGACATTCCTAGGCCTCAAGGTGTTGGTGTTGTGGCTCCCGTTGATGTGTGTCCTATATGTGGGAAGATTCATCGGGGCCCTTGTCTGAAGGGTACTAATGTATGCTTTGATTATGGGGAGCTTGGTCACATAAGGGTAGATTGTCCAAGAAACTGTGGCAAGGGCTAGGGTGCAAATGAGGTTCCATTGAGTAGAGGTGGTCCTCAAGCTAGTGCCCCAAGGCATAATCAGTTTTATATTATATGTAGGAGTCAAGCGGTTGGTGAGGTTCCCGATATTGTTACCAGTATATTGAAAATCTTTGAGTTTGATGTATATGCTTTGATTGATCTGGGTGCCACTCTTTCCTTTGCTACCCTTTTGTTGCTAAATAGTTTAATGTTGACCCCGAGTTATTGCATGAGTCATATGAACTACCTTATCCTATTGGTGCCTCTATTATTTCTAGGAAAGTTTATAAAAGTTGTCCTATTTGCATTTTGCATAAGTTGTTGCCTTGTGATCTTGTTGAAGTAGACATGGTAGATTTTGATGTCATTCTTGGGATGGATTGGTTGCATGCCTACTATGCTTCTATTTATTGTAGAACCCATAGGGTCAAGTTCCTATTTTCAAATAAACCCGTCCTTGAGTGGGAAAGTCAAGATGTGGTCGTCAGGGGTAGATTCATTTCTTGCATTAAAGCCCATCTCTAAGGTGTGTCTTTACCATCTAGCGAGGTTTAAAGATGTGGAGTCCGAAATCCCTTCCATAGAGATGGTTCCGGTTGTAAAGGAGTTGCTTGATGTCTTCCCAAATGACCTTCCCGGTGTCCCTACCGAAAGGAAGATAGATTTTGGCATAGACCTCCTTCCCTTTACTCAACCTATCTCCATTCCCCCTTATCGTATAGCCCTAGCGGAGTTGAAGGAGTTAAAGGAACAATTGAAAGATTTGTTGGAGAAGGGATTTGTTAAGCTTAGCCAATCACCTTGGGGTGCTTTGGTGTTGTTTTTCAAGATGAAAAGACCCCAGAAAGTTCTTGAAAACATGCCTCGGAAGTAACCGAAAAAATTCTTTTTATATATCTAAAAATTTATTTGGAATTTCGAAAATTTGACTTCATATTCTTGTTCAGGGGTCCAAATTAGGGTGAAAAGGGTCTAAACTTGATTTTAAAGCAAAGGAATCGAATTATGAAATTTGCACTTAGTGCAATTTTCAGAGACGGTCCGCAATCCATGACACGGAGAGGTTGTTTTCCTGCACTATCTTTTCCTAGTTCGCCCAGACTTTTCTAAGTGTTGGACCTCAGTGTTCCCAAATGTATTTTCACCTATACTTAGCCTTATGTCACCCTCGTATCACCCCAAAACATTCCCCAATATTTTCCTAAACACTTAGACTCATTTCTAACCTTAAATTCAAGTCCCAAACTCAAGGCCAATCTCAAGGATTTCTTCAAGAACCTCACCCAAGCTTCAAATCTCCATTAAAGTCTTCTCCAAAAACTTCACAAAAGTTAAGGTATGTAGTGGTTAACCATTGGGTCCTTCCACACATGGTGCCTAAACCCTCTTTTCCTTAATAATGCATGATTTAAAGATGATTTTACATGTGGGTCTTGAATATTGAGAATTTACTGCACAGTGATTTTATTACATGAAAGCATGGTTGTTTAAGTATGTTTTGAGCTTCAAATCTTGGATCTAATATTGGAATTGATGAAGGGTTTTGATATGAATGTCTTGGGGGTGTAACAAGGTGTTGATTAAAGGTTTGACCACTACTTTTCTTGCATGATTTCATCTCTAAATTGCATGCTCTTTTACCACCATTACACACCTTCAAGGTGTTTTAATAAAATGTCCGGTTATGGTTTCTTGAGGAATTGAAGGTCCAAAGCATGAGATATGATATGAATTATATTATGATGACAAAATGAGTTTATATGTATGTTTATTCCTACGTGAGATATTGCATTAGAGCGTATAATGAATCCTATATAAAGTGTTGCATAGACCATGCCCGATCAAGGGGGGAAAGAGCCCGGGTAACCATGCGAGGGGTTTATACATTGTCACTATGGATATTTGGGGTGTAAAAAATCATCAACCATGCAAGGGGTATATACCTTGTCACCATGGATGGCGGGGTGCGACCATCATCAACCATGCGAGGGGTTTATACTTCGTCACCATGGATGGCGGGGTTCGTCACCATAGATGGCGAGGTGCGACCACCATCAACCACCAAGGGTTTTATACCTTGGATAGCTTGGTTGATCTCATTCTTCGCATATGATATTCTATATAAGCATGATATACTTAAGCATAATTTACTTATGCATTGATCATACATGTCATCTTGCTATAATATGTCTATTGTCTATCGTCTTGCATTTTGGATTATGATGCCTATCTCTTGTTGCATTGCATCCCGCATACTTAGTACATTAACTGTACTAACGCATACTCTTGCCTACATTATATCACCATGTAGAAACTGGTGCCCGAGTTGATCATCCTCCTCCTCTATATGGCTAAGCGGTGTTACTCCAAGCTTGTGGGTGAGGCCTCTACTTCGTGGAGTTTGGTTTATATATTTTCTCTATTATCTATGTATTGAGACACTATCTTTTATTATCTTTGATTATGACGGTGAGCCCGGTTACTTTGTCTTGGCCCCCGATCTTTCTATATTATAAAGTTGTATGTTGGACAAGGTGATGTACTATGTGTGAGCTTGATGCTGACTTTTGACTTCGATGATTATTGAAGTTTCTCCCTTGGTTCTATTTCCCTTACTTTTATTTATATATGTCTTTTTTATGCTTCCGCAACCAAAGATATGTGATGATATGCTAAGAGGCTTATTTGGGGCCCCTTCGGGTTTCCCATTCACCGTGTCACGTCTAGGCCCTAGGCTTGGGTCGTGACAAACTTGGTATCAGAGCACTAGGTTGATAGAACCTTGGAGTCCAACACACCCCTCCTATTAGAGTCCTATTCATAGTGGTGAAGCGCGCCATGAATATGAATAGGAGGATATGAGGTGTTTTAGGAAATATTTCCCTTCTTTATATCCTATGTCGTGCTATAGAGTAATGATAAGTACTCCCCCCTAGCGATTGTTCTTTGCTATGCTAGATCATGCTAAATACTAGAGGACGACGTGCCCAAACTCCCAAGGAACAACCTACCAATGGTGAGCTCCGGGTTGCTCTTACAATGTTTGCCCAAGTAGTGGAAAACCAAGTCCAACAAGGGGCCCAAGTCCCTCATGCTACTACCCCAGGAGCTAGGGTAAGGGACTTCATGAGGATGAATCCTCCTATTTTCCATGGGTCAAAGGTGGATGAGGATCCACAAGAGTTTATTGATGAAATCTACAAAATCTTATGGATCATGGGTGTTGGGCCAAATGATAAGATAGAGTTGATGGAGTAACAACTCAAGGGGGTGGCCTAAATTTGGTTTGATCATTGGAGAGATGAGAAGGGTAATGGCTATGAGGTGCTTTGGGAGGATTTAAATTAGCCTTCCTTTATTGGTTATTTCCTCTTGAGCTTAGGGAAGCAAAGTTGGTTGAGTTTATGAACTTGAAACAAGGTTGTATGAGTGTGAGAAAGTATGCTCTCAAATTTAATCAACTTTCAAAGTATGCTCCTCACTTGATGGGTAATTCTAGGTCAAGGATGAACAACTTTGTTATGGGGGTCTCCAATTTGTTAAGTGAAGAGGGACAGTTCGCAATACTTTTTAGTGATATGGACTTATCTCGGTTGATGACATATGCCGAGCAAATGGAAGAAGAGAAGTTGAGAAAGAGGAGGGGACATAATGCCAAGAGAGCCCAATTTGAAGGCAAGTTTCCCAAGGGTGTTAGATTTCCTCAAGGCCAAAGGCCTCCTCATGCAACTAATAGGGGGTTCGTCAACGACTTCCCTAGGCTTCAAAGTAATGTTGGGATGGCTCCTAATGATGTGTGTCTTAGATGTTGACGGAGTCATAAGGGCCCATACTTGAAGGGTTCCAATGCATGATTTCAATGTAGGGCGCTTGGCCACAAGAAAGTAGATTGTCCAAGAAATTGTGGCAAGATTCGAGATGCAAATACGATTCCATTGGGTAGAGGTAGTCCTCAAGGTGGTGTCCCAAGGCACAATCTCTTTTATGCTCTACATGGGAGGAAAGAAGTTGGTGAGGTCTCTGATGTTGTTACCGTTATGTTGAAAATTTTTGATCTTGATGTATATGCTTTGATTGATCCGGGTGACACCCTTTCCTTTGTTACCCCTTTTTTGCTAAATATTTCCATGTTAAGTTGGAGTTGTTGCATGAGTCACATGAAGTGTCTACTCCTATTTTTGCATCTATTGTTGCTAGGAGGGTGTATAGAAATTGTCCGATTTGCATCTTGCATAAAATCTTACCTTGCGATCTTGTTGAATTAGATATGATTGATTTTGATGTTATTATTGGGATGGATTGGTTGCATGAATTCTATGATTCTATCGATTGTAGAACCCTTAGGGTTAAGTTTCTATTTTCAAATGAACCCGTCCTTAAGTAGGAAAGTCATGATGTAATAGTGAGGGGTAGGTTCATCTCATGCATTAAAGCCCATAGGTTGATTTCCAAGGGGTGTTTGTATCATCTTTTGAGAGTCAAAGATGTGGAGTCCAAAGTCCCTTCCACTGAGTCGGTTCCGGTTGTAAATAAATTTCTTGATGTCTTCCCAAATGATCTTCCCAGTGTCCCTCCCGAAAGGGAGATAGATTTTGGGATAGATCTCCTTCCCGATACCCAATCTATCTCCATTCTCCCTTACCGTATGGCCCCAGTGGAGTTGAAGGAGTTGAAGGAGTTAAAGGAGCAATTGAAGGATTTGTTGGAGAAGGGATTTATTAGACCTAGTCAATCCTCTTGGGGAGCACCCATGTTGTTTGTAAAGAAAAACGATGGGTCTCTTAGAATGTGTACTGACTACCGGCAACTCAATAGGCTCACTATAAAGAATAGATATCCTCTTCCAAGGATTGATGACTTGTTTGACCAATTGCAAGGGGCTAGGTTTTTCTCTAAGATTGATCTTCAGTCCGGGTACCATGAAGTGATGGTGAGGGAGTGTGATATTCCAAGATGGCCTTTCAGACTAAATATGGGCATTGTGAATTTGTGGTGATATCCTTTGGGTTGACCAATGCACCGGCCATCTTCATGGACCTAATGAATAAGGTCTTCAAGCCCTACCTTGATTCGTTTGTTGTGGTTTTCATTAATGATATATTGATCTACTCACATAGTAAGGAGGAGCACATGGGTCATTTGAGGGTTGTGTTGCAAAGATTGGGGGAGGAGAGATTATATGCTAAATATAATAAGTGAAAATTTTGGTTGAAGGAGGTTGCATTCTTGGGTCATGTGGTGTCCGGGGATGGTATAAAAGTGGATCCTAAGAAAATTGATATGCTTAGGAATTGGGCTAGACCATAGACCCCGGCGATATTAGGAGTTTCTTGGGTTTTGTGGGTTACCATAGAAAGTTTATGAATGGGTTCTCCTCCATTGCCTCTCGTAAGACAAAATTGACTCAAAAGACGGTTAAGTTAGTGTGGACCGATGAATGTGAGAAAAGTTTCCAAACATTGAAAGAAAGACTTGTGTCCACTCTTATATTGTCACTATCGGATGGGCTTGAGTGATTTGTTGTGTATTGTGATGCATCTAGAGTTGGTTTGGGTTGTGTACGAATGCAAAATGGTAAGGTCATAGCCTATGCTTCTAGGCAACTCCAAGTGCATGAAAAGAACTACCCTACCCATGATCTTGAATTGGCTGCCATGGTGTTTGCATTAAAAATTGGCGTCATTATTTGTATGGGGTGCATGTTGATCTCTTTACCGATCATAAGAGCCTCCAACATGTCTTCACTCAAAAAGATCTCATCTTGAGACAAAGAAGGCGGCTAGAACTCCTTAAGGACTATGACATGAGTGTACATTACAATTCGGGTACAGAAAATATAGTGGCGGATGCTTTGAGGAGGGTGTCCATGGGTAGCCTAGCTCATGTGGATGGTGGTGAAAGGGAGATCACTAAGGACATGCATAGGTTGGCTAGGTTGGGGATGAGGATAGAAGATGTGGGAAATGGTGTTATTGTGGTTGATGGTTCTAAATATTCTTTGGTTGATGAGGTGATAGCAAAACAAGATCTTGACTCCTCCTTGCTTGAGTTAAAGGCCTTGGTGAAAGAAGGCAAGATAGAGGTTTTCTCTCAAGGGGGAGATGGGTCCCTTAGATACCAAGGTAGGTTGTGTGTTCCATGTGTTGATGGTTTGAGGGAGAGAATTCTTAATGAAGCCCATAATTCTTGTTATTCTATCCACCTCGGTTCCACCAAAATGTATAGAGATTTGAGGGATGTGTTTTGGTGGGGAGGCATGAAGAGGGACATTGCCAAATTTGATTCCGGTTGCCATATTTGCCAACAAGTCAAAGTCGAACATCAAAGGCTGGGTGGCCTAACCCAAGACATAGAGATTCCTACTTGGAATCGAGAGGTAGTTAATATGGATTTCGTGGTTGGGTTATCCAAGACTAGAAAAGGTTTTGATTCCATATGAGTTGTGGTTGATAGGAGACGAAATTGGCTCACTTTCTACCGGTCAAAACTACATATGGGGCTGAAGAGTATGCAAGGTTGTACATCCATGAGTTGGTGAGGTTGTATGGGGTTCCCTTATCCATTATATAGGATCGTGGTGCACAATTTACTTCCCACTTTTGGAGATCTTTCCAAAGGGGTCTTGGAACCAAAGTTCACATTAGTACGGCCTTCCACCCTCAAATGGATGACCAAGCCAAGAGAACAATTCAAACACTTGAGGATATGCTTAGGGCTTGTGTCTTGGATATTAAAGGTAGTTGGTATGTCCATCTTCCATTGATTGAGTTTGCCTACAACAATAGCTATCATTCTAGCATCGGTGTGCCTCCTTTTGAAACTCTTTATGGGAGACGTTTTAGATCACCTGTAGGTTGGTTAGAGGTTGGAGAGATGGCCTTATTAGGGCCGGATCTGGTTATGGATGCTCTTGAGAAGGTTAAGATGATTAGGGAAAGGTTGAG
>JAPFFP010044926.1:0-12012 GCA_026153255.1 Solanum medicagineum | reverse complement strand
GGAGATGCAGAAATAGTCCTTCAAGATCCATTACGTGTCCAAGGACTTTTGTTCTTTTTGGCATCTATTATTTTGGCACAAATCTTTTTGGTTCTTAAAAAGAAACAGTTCGAGAAGGTTCAATTGGCCAAAATGAATTTCTGGATTCGCAGATTGTCGATTTCAAGTACGTAAAAAGAACCAAATTCTTGTTGGCGATTATTATTCTTTATGATCCAAAAACGGGACAAGAGCCCCGGTAACCGAGTGAAGGGTTCGTACTTCTCCACCTAGTGATGGGGCGGCATCATCATTAACCGAGATAGGGGTTTATACTCATCAACTAAGATGGGGGTTCGTACTCATCCACCTAGGTATGGGGTTACATTATCACCAATCGAGATTGGGTTCGTACTCATCCACTTAAGTTATGGGGCGACATCATCACTAACCCCAAGGGGTTTTTACCTTTGAAATCTAGCTTGGTCTCTTTTACACCTATGATATTTTAGATGAGCATAGGTTACTTAAGCACGTTTTACTTATGCTTTGATCTTACATTTCATCGTGCTATATTATGCCTATTGCCTATTGTTATGCATGTTGATCATAAAGCTTATCTCTTGTTGCCTTGCATCCCACATACTTAGTACATTCCAACGTACTAACGCATACTCTATCTCTACATGATATGACCATGTAGGAACCGGATCCCTGATTGAGCATCTCTACCCACATGGCTAGTATGGTTTCACTCAAGCTTATTGGTGAGTCCTCTATTCCAGGAAAGTTGGTCTATGTTTCTTATGATATATATTGATTCCTTCTTCTTTATTGCTATTTTGACTATGAGGGTGAGCTTGGTTGCTTTGTCTTGGCCTCCGCTAAGTATCAATGGTATGTGTTTTTATGTTGTTATTGCAGAAAAGATAGGTTGGCGTGATTTTATGAGAAAATAGCAGATTTTGCTGAAGTGTGGGACATACGAGCCATCCTACTCTACTTTATTTGTTGATTTATCCTTTAAGTTATATACTAAAAACAATACAATTTACTTGTTGGACAAGTTACGTATTATGTTTAAGCTTTTACTCATCTGTGTTCTTTTAGTATTAAACTCTCTCTTTCTCCCTTAGTCCCATTTCCATGTTCATGTTTCTTATAATGTTTTATATTGCTGTCGTGACGAAGGATGTGAAATGATATGCTATGAGGCTTGTTTGGGGTTCATTCGGGTTCTCCATTCGCCGGTCACGTCTAGGCCCTATGCTTGGGTCGTGACAAAGATGGTATCATAGCACTAGGTTAATAGATCCTCGGAGTCCAACACACCATGTCGATTATAATCTTATTCATGGTTATTTTGTGCACCACAACTATGAGTAGGAGGCTATGAGACGTTTTAGGAAATGTTTCCCCTCTTCATGGTCTATGTCGTGCTTTAGAAGTGAGATAATGCTTTCCTCTCTAACGAATGTTATTTGCTTTTCTAGTTGATCATTCCGATTCAAGAGGAAGGAAAAAGAAGGTAAGTTGAAGGTTTTGATGTTGATGGATCCGAGTTTCACTATTTCTTCTCTATTCTTTTGGTTGCTAGTAGGGCTTCTTGTGTGCCCAAGCTGTTCTGTGGATCTGTGGTGTCTATCCTTTTGTTGAGTATATTGTTGCTAGGAAGTTCATAGATGTGGTCTGGGTTTTTATTGCATTAGGTCTTGCTTTGTGGTTGTTAGAATTGACGTGGTGGATGAGTCTGTGAATATCCTTTCCAATATTTTGAATTTTTGTGGTAAGAGGTTGCCTTCCTAGGTTGGGAGGTGTCAAGTGATGGTATTAAGGTGGACCTTAGTAAAACGAAGGTGATTAGATATTAGCCTAGACCTTAGACTTCATCTGATATTAGGAGCCTCTTGGGTTTAGTGGGCTATTACCGGAAGTTGTGAGTAGGGTGATTCGATAGGTCCGAAAGTTGCTATTTTTTGTGTTATCCTTTGGTGCTAGTAGGATTCATGTGTATGTGGGTTTCATTCATGGGTTCCTTTCACCTATGAAGCCCAAATTTTCCTTTTTATAAAAATTGCATGATTTCAAGATGAATTTCTTATGGGTATCAATTATTATGAAATATGAGCATGAAATATGTTGGGGTTTTATCAAATATTGTTGATTATGCATAAATATATATTTTGAGCTTATACTATGAAGTGATCTTTGTCTATTGAGACTATACATGATTCAAGCTATGAAATCTATGAACTATTGTGAAGTTCTGATATGATTTACAAGTTACCCATGATGGGGTTTTACCATGATGTTGGTGGTCTGATTTGCATGATTTTAAGATGCATTGATTTCACTATTTCATGATCTATACTCTTGTATTTTGCATGATTTGAACATGTCCTCATATGTGCCCACCAAGTATTTGATGAAATGCCAAGTTAAGAATTCTCAAGATGTGTACATGTTTTACAAGCCAAGTGACTTCATGATGAATATAGGCTATCAAGTTTGTTATGCATTCATGAAATTACTTATGATTATGTAACTATGAAGTTAAGCCCGTTTCAAAAAATTTATTTTCAAGAAAACCTACACGGATGTTACTTATTTAATTTGGGATTTGAATATTATGATTCCTAAAATTCTATTGATGCATGGGTAGTGTTTATTTGATAATGTCAATGTGATTTAAACCGTTATATGAGGATTTAGTTTGGGTTTATGAAGTTATAAGTATGCATGTTCCCCTTCTGAAATCATTTATGCATGAGAGATTACACTATGGATTTAAATATGAAATTAATTATGTTTTCACTTCAACTTCATATTATAAATGTTGATTTTAAATGGAGTCCTAATTACCCATGTAATTTCCTCATTGTTCATAGCATATTCATTCATGTACACAGATTATTTTGAAAATTATGTTATGGGTAAGCCCAATTTCATTTTATGTATGATTTTGATAAAAGGTTGTTCATGACATTCTTGTGATCACATAAATGTCTTTCATTTTAGCTCTTTAAGCATTTTAGGTGTTGCACCATCTTGTATATGAATGGGCTATTCCTATGCATGAGTATATAGACTATGAAATTATGTTATGGCCTTTAAGCCTAAGAATGCATTGAACTGATTTGGAAAATGACTATTGCCTCTTTGAAAGTATGTACATGTATATTATAAGTGTTCTTGTGGGACAACGACTTAGCTTGTTGTGTTGGGGGTCTTGTGGTAGTTTGGGCTACTTGCATAGCATGTTTCCAATAAGTGTAGAACTCATAAAGTTGTAATAGGATGGTTGATCTATGTGGTCAATTACACAGGGTCAGTTGCTTCACTAAGATTGATCATTGGTTGAGCTTTGTCCCCAAGTGAGTGTTATTAGTATCGGTGGAGTTACTTTGTTGATTTATGTGTTGCCTATTGTTATGGGTCTTTAGAATAGGGTCTTACAACCCTACCTTGGAAAGTTTGTTGTGGTCTCTATGATAGGGTATTAATTTGTTTAGAGCTTGTGAATAATTCCGGGGTAGTGTTGTAAGTCTTGGAGAATGAGAGGTTGTTATGTAAATATGATAGGTGGGCATTGTGGGTAGGAAGAAAGTAGTTAGAACTCCTTAAGAAATATGGTATGAGTGTGCATTAGTTTTCCCTATAAAGCTAATGTTTTGGTTGATACTCTAAGTGGGGCGCCTATGGGTAGCCTAGCATATATGGGTAATGGTGGTAAAGAGGATACTAGTGGGGTCCATCGATTGGTAAGATAAGGGATTAGGTTGAAGGAAGTTGAGCATGGTAGTATATTATTCTTGATGGTTCCAAACCTTCTTGGGTTAAGAGGTTTAGATTAGGCAAGCCTTGATTCCACCTTATTAGGGTTGGAAGTTTTAGGTGAGAAGATGATAGAGTGGACGATGTCTCCCAAGGGGGAGATGGTGGTTATGGTAACAAGTGGGTTAGGTGCATTTAAGGTTGAAACTTGAGTTGAGGATTATGAGTACTTATAGAATGTAGAGCGAGGTTGGTAAGATTGCATAAGTTGGGGGATTTGCCTATGGATGTAAATATGGTTTGCCTGTTTTTTCATGCTTCTAGGTGGATGGGATGTGTTAGTGACTCTATTGTTATATTACTCTTTGAAGTCGTGGGTGAGGTGGATGATAAGTTGGCTTGGAAGGAGGTTCAAGTGGATGTGTTAGATGGATGAGTAAAGAGGTCGATTAATGGGGATGTGGTGTTCACTAAAGCCCTTTGGAAAAGGCATCTATTCGTATGTGTCTCTTGGGAAGCCAGAGCGGGACTAGAGCAGAAATATCAATATTTCTTTCATTCTACTCAAGCTTACGATGACATGTTAAGTCCTTTCTATTATTCCAAGTCTTATGTTTCAACCCCTATGTCATTCATGTGCATTCATGTTTAAGTTGGAAAGTTTATGATGATTTTACACTTATGCCGAGGTTTTGAGAATGGTGTTTTAAAGCGTATTATTGTATTCTTTTTGGGGCTGATCACTTTATGATTACTTTTGTCTTGTACGTTTCTTTGACATTCGGGGACTAATCTTCCCAAGGGAGAGATATTGACACGACTCCAAAAAGCGCCCGAAAATGTGCCTTGCAAGTGCCCAGAATCATAATTTCCATATCTAAAAATCCGTTTGTTACTTTGAAAATCCAACTTCATATTCTTGTTTAGGGGTTGAATTGAGTGGAAAATGGGTCTTACCCAAATTTTAGAGCAACCGTATCAAAATCCGAAAATCGCAAAAATTTGATTTAGGAGGGTCAACTTTGAAGGGCCATATCTCTTAGCACACAAAGAACTAAGTGGCTCACAACCTATCAAATTAGAGCTCTTTGAATTAGCTTTCCAATGCACTTAGTTTTTTCCCATTTTGATTTCGGATGAATGAGTTATGCCTGTTTTTGTGGAACTCATTTGATCCTATATTCTCTTGACTTCGGTCCAGGGTTTTAAGTCTTGGGCCAAAGGGTTCCCACACTTGAAAATACATATACTTAGCCTTATTTAACCCTCATATCATCTTAAACATTCCCCAATACTCACCAAAACACTTGGCCAAATATTTACTCCCAAATTCATGTCCCAAAACTCAAGACCTATCTTAAGGATTTCACTCAAGCTTCAAGTTCCCATTAAAGTCTTTTTCAAGAACATCTCAAAAGCTAAGGTATGTGGTGTTGAACCATTGGGTCCTTCCACCCATGGTGCCTAAGCCCTCTTTTACTTAATAATGCATGATTTAAAGTTGATTTTACATGTGGGTCTCGTATATTGAGACATTTACTGCACAGTGATTTGAGTTCATGAAAGTATGGTTGTTTTAGCATGTTTTGAGCTCTAAATCTTGGATCTAATATTTGATTTGGTGTGGGATTTTGATGTGAATGTCTTGGGGTTATTGCAAGGTATTGATAGATGGTTTTACAAAACATATTCTTGCGTGATTTCATCTCTAAATTGCATGGTCTTTTACCCCCATTACACACCCCTATGGTGTTTGATAAAATGTCCAGTTATGGTTTCTTGAGGAGATGAAAGCCCAAAGCATGAGATATGGTATAAATGAAGTTATGATGATGGAAAGAGCTGATGTATATAATATAATTGACTATATGATGATGAAATAAGTTCATGCATATGATGAACTCTATATAAAGTGTTGCATTAGACCATGCCCGATCCGGGTGGACAAGAGCCCGGGTAACCGAGGGAACAGTTCGTACTTCTCCACCTAGTGATGGGGCGGCATCATCACTAACCGAGATGGAGGTTTATACTCATCAACCGAGATGGGGGTTCGTACTCATCCACCTAGGTGATGGGGCAGCATTATCACCAACCAAGATTAGGTTTCGTACTCATCTACCTAAGTAATGGGGCGGCATCATCACTAACCCCAATGGGTTTATACCTTGGAAATCTAGCATAGTCTCTTTTACACATAAGATATTCTATATGAGTATGGGTTACTTAAGCACATTTTACTTATGCATTGATCATACATTTCATCTTGCTATATTATGCCTATAGCCTTAATGTTATGCATGTTGATCATGAAGCTTATCTCTTGTTGCATTGTATCCCACATACTTAGTATATTCCAATGTACTAACACATACTCTACGCCTACATGATATGACCATATAGGATATGGAGCCCTGCTTGAGCATCTCCACCCATATGGCTAGTACGGTTTCACTAAAGCCTATTGGTGAGTCCTCCATTCCGAGGAAGTTGGTCTATGTTTCTTATGTTATGTATTGATTCCTTCTTCTTTATTACTATTTTCACTATGAGGGTGAGCCAGGTTGTTCTGTCTTGGGCCCCGCTAAGTATCTATAGTTAGAAGTGTTGTTGGACAAGTTATGTATTGCGTTTGAGCTATGACTCATCTATGTCATTTAAGTATTAAACTCTCTTTCTCCCTTAGTCCCATTTCCCCTTGTTCATGTTTCTTATGATGTTTTATATTGCTTCCTCGACCAAGGATGTGTAATGATATGCTATGAGGCTTGTCTGGGGTTCCTTCGGGTTCTCCATTCACCGGTCACATCTAGGCCCTAGGCTTGGGTCGTGATACCCTCAAGTTCAATCAACTCTCTAAATATGCTCCATACTTAGTTGCCGATCCAAGGTCTAGAATGAACAAGTTCGTGATGGGTGTATCCAATTTGGTGAGTGAGGAATACCGATCCACTATGTTAATTAGTGATATGGACTTGTCTAATTTGATGACCTATGCTGATCAAATGGAAGAGAAGAAGTTGAGGAAGAGAAAGGGTCATGAGGCATGAGGGTCCGTTTTGAGGGAAAGTTCCAAAGACGAAGGGGTGACCGGTTCCATCAAGGCCAAGGGTCTTCTCATGCATTTAAGAAGAGGGTTGCCAATGACTTTCCAAGGGCCCAAGGTGTTGGGGGTGTGACTCGTAATGGTGGGTTACCAAAATGTGGTAGTTGTCATAGTGGCCCGTTCTTGAGGGATACTATTGCTTGTTATCGTTGTGGGAAAGTTGGGCATAAGGTGATGGATTGCCCTCGAAATTGCAACAATGGTAAGAAGGTTCGTTCACAAGGTGCTACTACTGTTCCTTTGGTGAGAGGTGGTCATCAAGGTGGTGCCCCAAAGCACAATATATTTTATGCTTTACATGGGAGGCAAGGGTTGATGAGGTGCCCGATGTCATCACCGGTATGTTAACCTCTTTGATTTTGATGTGTATGCATTGATAGACCTGGGTGCCGCTGTTTCTTTTGTTACTCCTCTTGTTGCAAAAAAGTTTCGTGTTGAGCCTGAATTATTGTATGAGTCATATGAGGTGTCTACTCCTATTGGTGCATCTATTGTTCCTAGAAGGATCTATAAAAATTGTCCCATTTGCATCTTGAATAAAATATTGCCTTGTGATCTTGTTGAGTTGGATATGGTTGATTTTGATGTCATTCTTGGGATGGATTGTTTGCATGCATACTATGACTTTGTTGATTTTAGAACCCATAGGGTCAAGTTCCAATTTCTAAATGAACTCGTCCTTGAGTGGGAGAGTCATGATGTGGTAGTCAAGGGTAGGTTCATCTGTTGCATTAAAGCCCGTAAGTTATTCTCTAAGGGGTGTCTTTATCATCTTGTGAGGGTTAGGGATGTGGAGTCCAAAATCCTGCCCATAGTTTTGGTTTCGATTGGAAATGAGTTTCTTGATGTCTTTCCAAATAACCTTCCGGGTGTTCCTCCCGAAAGGAAAATAGATTTTGGTATAGACCTCCTCCCTGATACTCAACCCATTTCTATTCCCCCTTACCATATAGTCCCAGCGGAGTTAAAGGAGTTGAAAAAGCAATTGATGGACTTGTTGGAAAAGGTTTTATTAGGCCTAGCCAATCACCTTGGGGTAAACCGGTGTTGTTTGTGAAGAAGAAGGATAGGTCCTTAGAATGTGCATTGACTAGCGACAACTCAATAGGGTCACCATCAACAATAAGTATCCTCTTCCAAGAAATGATTATTTGTTTGACCAACTTCAACGGTCTAGCTAATTCTCTAAGATTGATCTTCGATCCGGGGATCATAAGTGAAGGTGAGGGAGTGTGACATTTGCAAGACGACCTTCTGGACTATGTATGGGCATTATGAATGGTTATGTCTTTTGTGTTAACCAATTCACCAGCTATCTTCATGGATCTTATGAATAGGGTCTTTAAACCTACATTGACTCATTTGTTGTGGTCTTCATTGATGATATTTGGATCTATTCACATAGTGAGGAGGAGCATAGGGGTCATTTGAGGGTGGTACTACAAAGATATAGGGAAGAGAAGTTGTATGTCATGTATGAAAAATGTGAATTTTGACTAAAAGAGGTTTCCTTCCTAGGTCACGTGGTGTCGGGGGATGGTATTAAGGTGGATCCTCAAAAGACGGATGTGATTAGAAATTGGCCTAGACCATTGACCCGTCAAATATTCGGAGCTTCTTGGGCTTAGCGGGTTACTCTTAGAGGTTCGTGAATGAGTTCTCTTCTATTGTTTCTCCTATGACCAAGTTGACTTAAAAGAAAGCCAAATTTGTGTGGATCGATGAGTATGAGAAGAGTTTCCAAACACTGATAGATAAGCTTGTGTCCGCTCCTATATTGTCAATACTAGAAGGGCTAGAGGGGTTTGTTGTGTATTGTGATGCTTTCAGAGTTGGTTTGGGTTGTGTTTTAATGCAAAATGGTAAGGCGATAGCCTATGCTTCTAGATAACTAAAAGTGTATGAAAAGAATTATCCTACTCATGATCTTGAACTAGCCGCCATGGTATTTGAATTAATGATTTGCCATCATTATTTGTATGAGGTGTATGTTGATTTGTTTACCGATCATAAGAGCCTCCAATATGTATTCATTCAAAAAGATCTCAACTTGAGACAGAAGGTGGCTAGAACATCTTAAGGATTATGATATGAGTGTGCATTATCATCCCGGTAAGGCTAATGTTATGGTGGATGCTTTGAGTAGGGTGCCTATGGGTAGCCTAGCTCATGTTGAGGTGGTGACAAAGGGGTGGCTAGGGAGGTCCATCGGTTGGCTAGATTGGGGGTTAGGTTGGAAGAGGTTGCTTAGGGTGGTATTGTGTTGATGGTTCAAAGTCTTCCTTAGTTGATGAGGTTAAAGAAAAGCAACATCTTGATCCCTCCTTGTTAGAATTGAAGATCTTGGTGAAATAGGGCAAGGTGGAGATTTTCTCCTCAAGGGAAGATGGTGCCTTTAGGTACAAAGGTAGGTTGTGTGTATCTTTTGTTGATGGCTTGAGGGGAGAAAATCCTTGATGAGGCTCACAATTCTTCTTATTCTATTCACCCTGGTTCTAGTAAATTCTATAGAAATCTGAGGGATGTGTATTGGTGGGGAGGTATGAAGAGGGACATTGCCAATTTTGTTTCCAGTTGTCATAATTGTCAACAACTGAAAGCCGAGCACCAAAGAACGGGTGGCCTAGTACAAACATAGATATTCTTACTTGGAAGTGGGAGCAGATTAATATGGATTTTGTGGTTGGTTTTCCCAGTGCTAGAAAGGGTTTTGATTCCATTTGGGTGGTGGTTGATAGGATGACTAAATCAACTTATTTTCTACCGGTTAAGACCACATATGTGGCTGAAGATTATGCTAGGTTGTACATTCATGACTTGGTGAGGTTGCATAGGGTTCCTTTGTCCATCATATCAAATCTGGTGCTTAATTTACTTCACAATTTTGGAGGTCCTTCCAAAGAAGTCTTGGTACAAGAGTTAAAACTTATATGGCCATTCACCCTCAAACGGATGGCCAAGCTAAAAGAATTATCCAACGCTTGAGGATATGCTTAGGGCTTGTGTAGTGGAGCTTAAGGGTAGTTGGAATGATCATCTTCCATTGATTAAGTTTGCCTATAACAATAGCTACCATTCTAGCATCGGTATGACTCCTTTTTAAGCTCTCTATGGTAGGTGTTATAGATCACCGGTTGAGTTGTCTGAGGTTGGAGAGGTGGCTTTGTTGGGACCAGATCTGGTTATGGAGGCTCTTGAGTAGTTTAGGATGATTAGAGAAAGGTTGAAGATGGCCCAAAGTCGCCAAAAGTCCTATGCCGATGTGAGGAGAAGGGATCTTAAATTCATAGTTATTTATTTTGTTTATTTGAAGGTGCCACCCATGAAGAGAGTGGTTCGTTTTGGTAAGAAGGGCAAGTTGAGTCTATGATAACTAGGTGCTTATAGGGTAATTAGGAGCATTGGTAAGGTAGCTTATGTGACATCCCCTAACTCCATGCTCTTGTATCCATGTTTCAAGCCTCATTAGGTTAGGTTAGGGTTGTATTAGGTTTATGGGAGACTCTTAGTACCTAGACGAGTGCAAGACATCCCTAAGAGTTGAGATTTTGGTGATGGTTCATGCAAGGGTCAACTTTAAACTAACATAACTTTTAGCACACTTGGAACTAGATGGCCCACAACATGTCAAATGAAATCCTGATTTAGCTTTCCAATGCACTTGGTTTCACCTCATTTAGAGGTCGGAGTCAAAAGTTATGGTCATTTTACAGAAGACTGCCAGTGCAGAGTTATACTACGAGCCCACAATTAAGAGTCGTAGGTCAGGGTATGACTCATAGGTCATGCTCGTAGCAATTTAAAGAGACATGAAAATTGAGCCTAGGGGTCATGTGAGGGGTCCTATGAGTCGTAGTGCTACTACGGGTCGTAATGGGGCCCGTAACAGCTATTAGACATCTTTTTAGGAAGGGTTATTTTGGTCCTCTCCTACCCTTTTTGTGCTCTAAATTGACGTTTTTAAGCTCATTTGAGGTCCCAAAACCCTTATGTTCTTCTTTTTATTGATAAAACACTCTGTCAAACCCTTATACTAATATTTCAGTCCAAAGTCAAGTGACCAAATCTCTTCAGGATCTTAAGGAATTCTTACAAGCTTCAAATTCTCACCTCCTTCTTCACCAAGAAATTCTCCAAAGCTAAGGTATGTGGTGTTGAACCATTGGGTCTTTCCACCTATGGTCCATAAGCCTTTTTTTACTAATATTGCATGATTTAAAGTTGATTTTACATATGGGTCTTGAATATTGAGAAATTTACTACACAGTGATTTTAGTTCATGAAAGTGCGGTTGTTTTAGCATGTTTTGATCTTTAAATCTTGGATTTAATGTAAGATTTTATGAAAGGTTTTGATATGTATATCTTGAGGTGTTGCAAGCTATTGATTGGTGGTTTTACAATAGATTTTCTTGCATGATTTCATCTCTAAATTGCATGGTCATTTACCCCCATTTCACACCCACCAAGTGTTTGATAAAATGTCCGGTTAGGGTTTCTCGAAAAATTGAAGGTCCAAAGCATGTCTTATGTTATGAATGATATTATGATGATGAAATAAGAGTATGTATATGATGTTATGATAATGATAGAAGGATGATATTTATATGATATATCTCTATATAGTGTTGGATTTACCATAACCGATTGAGGGGTATGGCTCAATCACCATGGGGAGGTAGGGTGTGACCATCCTCTAACCTATCAAGGGGTTTGTACCTTGGCACTAGGGTGATGGGGCGACATCATCACTAACCTAACAGGGGGTTTGTACCTTGGTAGCCTATCAAGGGGTTCGTACCATGGCACTAAGGTGATAGGGCGGCATCATCACCAACCTAGACGGGGGTTTGTACTCATCAACCTAGTGAGGGGTTAGTAGCTCACCACTTAAGTAATGGGTCGGCATCATCACCAACCTACCAAGGGGTTCGTACTCTGGAAATCTAGCTTGGTCTCTCCCATACATATGATATCCTATATGAGCATGAATTGCTTAAGCATATTTTACTTATGCATTGATCATACATGTGATATTGCTATATCATGCCTATTGTTTATTATTATGCATGTTGATTATGAAGCTTATCTCTTGTTGCATTGCATCCCACATACTTAGTACATTCAAACGTACTAACACATACTCTTGCCTAC
>JAPFFP010044925.1:0-12013 GCA_026153255.1 Solanum medicagineum | reverse complement strand
CTTGTTTGCTCCATTTTTTTCTAAGTGTAAAGTCCTCTTGTGCAAGAGAAACATGTATGCACATATATATATATATATATATATATATAGACACACATCCCCCACATAGACAAATCAAAATCTAACACACTTATGACCCCACAATTTAGGTAGCTCTTAAGGACTAAACTTTAGGAGAAACTCACATTTGGTCCCATGCTTTTCCAATTCGAGCCAATTGAGGACTTACGGGTCCTAACTCACGGTTTATAAATTTCGGGTCATAACAATCTATCAAACCAAAATCTTTTTATTTTGAATGAACGTTTCTGGAATCACTTGACTAATGTTAATTTTGTCTTCTTGTTATTTTTAGTCAGTATGTTGCTCTCATCCTTGAACTTTTTTCTCTTCATTACTTTTGGCACTGAAATCTGCTCTATTATAATCTTAAAAATTTGTGTCCCATTGTTTGTTTGATATCATTTAAGTGTTGTCCAAATTGTTTAGAGGATAATGTTTTTTATTGGAATGTTTGAGGTTCCTACTAGAATATGTCGTAGTCATATTTTTTATGCGATGCCATTGCATTGCATTATTGACTATATTACTGTCTTTACTTATTACTATTCATGTTATATTGTGTACTAACCCTTTTGATGATGGTGATAGGATTCTTTATTATTGCATTCGTGTTCGATTTCTCTTACCCATTTAGTTGAACCTACAGTTTATATTTTGGTGTACTCACCCCTACTCTTTTTCCTACTAACAGATCGAGCAAAGGGACCCGGACAGAGTAGTTGATTCATTCCAGCTAAATTATTCTTCATCTGTCTAGAGCTTAGCTGTGAGGCTCCGACTTTGAGTCGGCATGAATCTTTGAGATTACCTTATGTCGTTTCTATTTAAGACAGTGTATCAGACATTTTGAGACAGCCTTGTATTTTCATTCTCAGATATTTGTATTTACTCATTGGTACTACTTTAGTTGCTCTTGTACTCATGACTCCGGGTTTTGGGGATTTCTTATGTTATGATATGGTTTTTTTATGCTTTTCCTTATTCTTCTTTAGTTGCAATCCAATTTTTGGTCGTGACAACTCAACAACCCTTCACTCAAATCCCCCTTGTTGGACTTACCGTTATTCCCACCACACTCTCCACATGGGATATTGAAACATTATCAAAGTGTCATACCCTTATTGAACCCCCACCATTGTCTAATTGATGAACCCACACCACTGTCTTCTCCAAATAATCCCCCTGTGTCACCCTACGCTCCTTTTATCTCTTGCCCCTTCGTACCTCACCTCCAACTTCGCCTCTCCCTCTCTCCTTAGTTCTTTAGGCACCTTGTCTCCATAACTCTATTATTACATGTTCTTATATTTCAAGCCTCATTCTTATGTGTGGGAAGTGGATTAGGGTCATCAGGGACCTCTAGTACGTAGCCAAGTTCAAAACTTTCTTATAAATTAAGTTTCTAGCATTAGATTATACAAAGGTCCACTTTAAACAATCATAACTCTTAGCACACAAAGAATTGGGTGTCCTATAACCCACCAAATGAAGGGTTTGTAAATTAGCTTTTCAACGCTACTAGTTTCACCTCATCTGGAGTTTGGATTTAAAAGTTAATACCGTTTTACTACAGACTACCAGAGCAGAGGTGAGTTACGAGCCATGGTTTGATGTACGGACCTTGCAGTTAACTCGTGGAAAAAATTTAGAAGATCCATTTTTTTAATTCCAAAGTTGGCTAACCCATCTCCAGGTCGTAAAAACTTCTACAGGCCATAGATCGGAATCGTGGAATTGATCCAAAGCGCCCAAAATTTGCCCAAAAATATATGTATTAGTTCCTTCGGGACTTGGAAGTTTCTACTGGCCATAGATGGGTCGTGGAAAACTTTGATAACTTTTTTAAGAAGGGTTATTTTTTTATTTTTCCACCCATTCAAAGCCTTGATTTCATGTTTTATACCTGAACACATCCCTAAACATAACTATTCAACTTTTTCAAGCTAAAACAGTCTCTCCAACTTAGAGCAAGGTTTCATGGGAGAAAAAGGCAAGGGTTTGAAGATAATCTTATGAATTCCCCCAAGTTGTTTCAAGATTCAAACTTCCAGGTATGTAAGTGTATGAACTCGGACTTTGTACAACCTCAACGGAGCATGGAAATTTGGATTCTGAAAAGTCTTGGGACCAAGTATGGTCACACGGCCAAGTTCACGGCTCGTGTAGGGGTGTCACGGTCCGTGTGGCCTCCCGTGAAGGTGACTTCATTGAAAAACTCTAAATATGTGATCTTCAAGCTCAAGGTAAGTTCACTTTCAAGCCCTCAATTCAAGCTTATTTATGTTATTTAAGGCCATCATGAGTCTGCTACATCAAGCTAAGTTCAAAGGATTTCCATTGGCTATGTTTTTTGCAAGTACCGATAGAAGGGTCAAATTTAAATGGTCATATATATTACCAAAAAAGGAACCGGGTGGCCGACGACCTATCAAATTGAAGCTCTTTGAATTATCTTACCAATGCATCTAGTTTCACCTCATTTCAAGTATGGACCAAGATGTTATGCACTTTTTTATAGAATTTGTCTGGGCTAGACGGGGACCCTTCATGGACCGTAAAAGCTTCATGACCCATGAAGCTAGCCGTGAGAAGTTACAAACAAAATTTAAAGGGGCTTTTCATTGAGGTGTTTTTTCATATTTTTACTCATCCCCTAGGCTTTCAAGGAGACCCAAATCTTTTCAAGAAATTTTCCATGAAACTATGCTTACTTTAAATTTGGGTTTTTCATTATTTTGATTTATTAAATTCAATTGATGTATAGGCTATACTTTATTTGTGATTTTAAGTTATTTTAAGCCATCTTATGATAATTTACATTGAAGTTATAAAATCATGAAGATGCATGTCCCCTTTAAATCTTGATTTATGCATGAGTGATTTATATTATGATTTAGATGTGGATTTAAATATTAATTTTACTTCAATTTCATATTATATTGTTGATTTAAGTTTGAATCTCAATTACACATGCTATTCTTATATCATTCATGGCATATGCATTCATGAACATTGGATTTTTATAGAAATTATGAAGTTAGTTAAGCCCAATTGTGTTTTATAATATGATTTTGATAAGATATTGGTTATGATAAGAATGTGATCACATAAATGTCTATAATTATGACTTTTTGAGCATTATGGGTGCTTGCACCATTCTGTATGTATGAATGAGCTATTCCGATGCATGAGATTATGAATTATGCTTTGGCATTTGAGCCTAAGAAATAATTTTTATGAGTGTGTTTGGCTTTTGAACCTAAATATGCATTGAAAGAGATTTGGAATGACTATTGCCTCTTCTAAAAGCATGTATATGCATAAGTATTCTCGTGGGATGTTTGACTTAGCAACGACGGGTTATAGGCAACAGGGTTATCCCCAACGACCTTCTCCCTTTCCTTGAACTAAGTGCCAACAAAGGTATAAAGATCTGAGGCGCATCCCTTTAGTTGAGGCATGACCCGCTAGAAAGATCTGAGCCTCATCCCATTAGTTGAGGAATGACCCTTTAGAAATGATGTGAAACTCCTATCCAAAATGGGAGCCCTGTAAGGAAGGTTACTTCTCCAATATAGGAGGCCCGTAAGGAGAAGTATGATTCATCTTTGGCAAGTAGACCACCTCTTTTCAGGTGTGGGGATAACATCAGGATTCCATGTAATAGCTTTCTTCATCTTAAATGTCTATTGAGGTCACATCCCCACTATATATGAGCATCTTTGCATTTCATGCATCATGGATTTCATGGCATATTGTATACTACCCTTCTTTGGATATATGATTCTTTCTATATTATTTGCCCTTATCATCTAACATTGAAGTACGAGTTTGATGAGTCATACGCATTGTATGCTTGCATACCTAGTACATTCAAGAGTACTAACGCATACTTTTGCTACATGATCTAACCATGTAGGGACCGGAGATTACCTTCATCCACCGTTTGATGCTAGATCAGATGTGAGACATTTATTGTGTTGATTCCTATCTTCCAAGGACAAGCCACCATTCCTCTATCTATGTTGCTTCCATTTGTGTTATTTACTTTGAGGGTGAGCGCGGAACATGTCTTGTCCCCCGTTCTATCTTATGACTAGAGTCATTGTTGGACATATTGTAGACTCTCGTCAGATCCATATGTCATGTGTTGTATTTGAAGCTTATGATTATGGTTATCTATTAAATATGGATATCATGGATTGATTATGACAACTATGATATGTATGAATGTTTGAGGTGGAAATGTGGAAGATCCTTAGTCCCGAATTTCCCCTGTAGAGTTACTCATACTTACCCACCCCTTAGTCTTTATGTGCTATGTGATACGTGAATCCATGTTAATCCCTTTCCCTATGATATCCCCATAGAGTGAGTCGTAATTTCCCATCCCTTAGAACTATATGTTTACTATTTGAAAATGCTTCCGAACCAATGATGTGAATTTGGATACTTTGAGGCTTGTTTGGGGACTCATGGGTTCCCATTCGCCATGTCACTCCTAGACCCTAGGTTCAGGTCGTGATAGAGATTTTATCAGAGCACTGGGTTTATAAATAGTCCTCAAAGTCCAACATGCTGATACGCCTAAATTTACACTCCAAAAGGAATAGTAAAGCGGTCGTTGATCAAATATAAAACTCAACAAGAGTTGAGGTCGATCCCATAGTGCGTGAGAATGAATCTATTAGCACCCTTTTTCAGATGTAATATCTATTGCCGAAATAAAAATACATTAAGTAAATGGGGGCTTTTGGCTTTTGCAAACTATATTATTAAAGTAAAATAATGAAAGATTACAAAGACTACTAAATTTTGAACAATTAATGTGAAGCGAGGATTGTGTTCCCTATGACGTCAAATACGATAGAGGAATTTATGTGGTAAACTCGTTTATGAAAATGTATACAAGATCAAACAAGTTATGTTAAACCAAAATTCACCTTTTGGTCTTTCTTAGATGCATTTCATTCATCACCTTCCAGTCTTAGAACTTATACTTATTAACCATTGTTATAGACCCCAGAATACTCTCATCTTCCAATCTCAAGTACTTAGACGAGGTTAAAAACCCCAAATTTCTGTCATAGACCTCTTTTCCTTATCACTACATCCCCTTCGGGGATGTAAAAAATACTGGTTTCCCTTAATGCGTTGACTCATTAAGGAAGAAGTTAAAGTGAAGAATACTACGATATATATGGTAATCAATCCTAAGATTCACCCCAAATTCGTCTATCTTATTGATTTGTCATAGTTCCCACAACCCTAATTGTACGTTAAGCCTAGCATACTCAAGAAAGATAGCCCACAACAATATAAAGAATTCATGCTAAGGAACTTACTATTGAAGAAGTAATGAATCCACGGATTACAATCTCCAGCAAGATAATTGAAAACCAAGAGTTCAATGAAAATAGATGCAAAATAATGTTCTTCTCGTGTTCTCTGTCTCCAGCAGTCCAAGACTCAGCAAAAATGGAATAAAAATAATATCTATATATATAGAAGAACAACCTAATCCAACTTAAAATAGGAAAAATAACGTCAACATGGATATGGGCCACTACACGGCCTGTGAGATACTAGACGGACCGTGAACTGCTCTGTGAGTCAACACTTTCTTCAAAATTGGTCTTCACTGCGTCACAACCTCATGTGTATCAATACGGTCCATGTGATGTTTTACAGATCATGAACCGACCCGGCTCTCTCCACTTGAGTAATTTTTGCAATTTTCAAGTGTAATGGTCCACTTTCACGTCACTTTGACGGCATGTGGCACGGACTGTGTCAGTTCCCACCGCCCCTGAAGGGTGCTGTGCAATGTGCCTTAGATGATTTTTCTCCAGCTTCTTTCTTCAGCTTCAAGACATTCCATGCCACGCCAAATATGAGGCCACAGTGGACCTCACGGTCCGTGTAGTGGTACACGAGTTGTGAAGGCACCCGTGGTCCTTCACTTTATTCCAATTTTGCTTCACTAGCCAAGGTCAAGTCCACATGGCCTTTTACGGTCCGTGTGATGCTACACGGGCCATGGAGGCCTCCATATGCCAACACTTGAGCTAATTTTCGTAAATTTTCTCATACTTCAACTGTTGTGCCATGCCTTAATCATTTTCCTGAAAAATAACAAAAACACGCATCAAACTAACTAATTTGCTTGAGAACACGCAACAATCCTTCGTTAAAAGTGTTACAAGAATCGTATTTCTATGACTCATCAACATCCTCAACTTAGAATGACTGTATGTCATCAAGCAGTAACAACTCACACAAACAAAGCATAAATACAAGTGCTCAATTAAAACTATGGATAACCCCATAATTTTAACACATATGCCCCGAAAACATGCTTAAGAATGTGATCACACCCCAAATGGACCCACACAGATTAAGGTAGACATCATACATTCATGGTCAGTCCACATAAGTTCAGGAATAAAGACAATCTTGTCGAGTTAGCAACAAATTAGTGCAAAGATAGTGCCCTCACTACAAAGAAGTCTCACTCACAACATAAGAATGTAAAACAAAGACTGGAATGTAGACACTCACTCTCACAAGTGACTTTTAGTGGACGCACAAGTATGACTATATGCTTGCCCTTATTTTCACCACCTTTACTCTTGAATGACAATTTTTGGATCACATAGGTCTTTTACAACTTTAGCGTAGGCTCAGTCTTGGGTGAGGCATATTTAAGATTAGAGTAACTAATAGGCCTCTCCAAGATGCTTACTTTGACTCAGTCATTTGCACTTCAGCTTCCAACTCTTATTGCCTCTATTTGTCAACTTTCCTTACCATGGGGAGTGATTTCCATGCTCAAGTACTCAATTTGTTTCCTTTCTTTTTCGCTCTTTTGTTTTACTCATGGGCACACCCCACTTGCTTTCCTCCTTTTATCACTTGGGACTTTTCCACTCTTATTTTTATTTTTTTCGACAATAGCCACCCTTAACTTAGGATTTTGGCCTAGGCTGAGGTTCACAATATCTTTCTTAAGGACCAGGGCTAGTATGAGCCATCCTCAACTTAGGGTTTTGGCCTATGCAAAGGTTCATAATATCCTTGGTAGACCAGGGCCAAAGTAAAGATCAACAAGTGAAAAGGGAAGGTGAGTTGGGTGATTAATAACAAAGGTCTATTCATGCTCAACTTTTCGTTCAATAGGGACAATTTCATTTGGTTGGTCAAATTTAGGCTAAGTGACTATAAACAAAAATGGCCTAAGATCACACCCTAATCTAGCTATTCAACTGTTTTAGTAGGACTACCGGGCAAGTTCTAGCTTATAAGTGCATCGACTGATTATGCAAATTAGATGACACACACATGGTATATCTTCTACACTAGTTAGCACTAACCAACATAGTCATGCTTCATTAATCAAATGCCAACCATACAATGCATACCATGATTACCAAAAATCATACAAGTTAGTCAGGATGAGGTGTCCATATATATAAACATTTTGCAGCATTGTCAAGTGTGGCATTTTTGGCAAATCAACACATTTTTGCAACATTGTCAACTTGTGGCATTTTTCGCAAATCAACATATTGGTTACCCTAGACTTCTATAAACACTTATATCTACACAACATCACAACCTAAACATGCCCGTTCGACTAGATAATACACCGAAGAGAAAAGAAACATGGCAAGAGAAAATCTCAAGTGGCAGGATGCCCCACCCCCTCCAAAAAGATGGTATAGTGTCCTCACTACACCACAACTAGAATTAAAGTACAAAAAGGGAGTAGAAAATACCTGGGACGCCCTAGGCATCAGTCTTAACATCGGGATCAGACCCTCCGGTGGTATCTCTGTAATCAAAGGTTGCACCAAGTCTACATGCTCTCTTGAAGGCGCCTACAAAATGCCCAAAATTGCCCCAAAATATGCCTCAGAAATGGCCATAATCGTAATTTCCATATATCTTAAAATCTATGCGTGATATAGAAAAAAATTCAACTTTATATTCGTGAACAAGGGGCAAAATTGAGTGAGCAATGGATATAACCTTTACTTTAGAGAAATCGTAGTGAAAATAGTTTTTAAAATTTTTGATTTCCAATGGCGATTTGCGCCCTAGCCGCGACTCGCCAGGGGCGCGGATCAGTGTTATTTTTTCCTAAAATTAGTTTCGACCCAAGGGCCTTGGGGTCATAGATCCATGCCCACTAATGCGTAAAAAAACCTCTACTTAGACATTTTTCTTCTCTATAACACTTAAGACCCTCTCAAAACCCTGTCCAACAGTTAACCAAATATTTCATCCAAATTCAAGTGTCTCAAGCTTAATTCCAGATCTCAAGAACTCTATTCAAGCTTAAACTCTCCTTCAAGATTTCATCAAGAAAACCAAATTTGGGGTATGTGGGTTTAATCCATTGGGTCCTTTCACCCATGGAGTCCAATCTCCCTTTCTACGGAAAGTGTATGTTTCCAAGTTGTATCTTTTATGGGTATCTTCTCTTATTGATTTTGATTACAATTTATGTTGGAGTTCTATGAAATGTTGATTGAATATGCATGTTTGTCTATTTCAAGATTGTACTACAAATTAGTTTTGTCTATCGAGACTATGCATATTTTGAGTTATGAAATTATGATCTATTACGAGATTTGATGATGGATTTCAAAGTATCTTGCATGAGGGTTTTACAATGTGTAGGTGGGTTGATTTACATCGAGCTTTTTCTTATATTATTTCACACTTGAATTGAATGATTTTGAACTAGTATTACGCATACACCATGTGTTTCATGAAATATCTTCATAAGGATTCTCAAGTTGTTGATGGTCTATTACATGGATTTTAAGCCAAGTGACTTTATGATGATTAAGGGATTATATGTATGTATTAAATTCATGTAAAGTATCTATAGTGTTGCGAGTTGACCACACCTCGTTTGGGTGTGGCATGCCCAATCACCTTGTTGAGGGGGTGACAAACCTCAATCATCTTGTTGGGGGGTGGCATGCCCACACTACCATGTTGAGAGGTATGTACCTCGATCACTTTTTGGGGGCTGGCATGCCCGTACTATTACGTTGAGGGTTATGTACCTTAATCACCTTGTTTGGGGTGACATGCCCGTACTACCCCGTTATGGGGTAGGTACCTCAATCACCTTGCAAGGGGGTGGCATGCGTTAGAGTTCAAGTAATAGTGTCCTTGTGCTATGTTGATATGGTATCGTCCTGCACATATAATTTATATTTGCAAGTTATATGACTTACAAGCATGTTTTACCTGAAGCATCGATCATGCATGCCATATTTATATTATACTTATCCATTACTTATGATTATGAATTTTCACTATGTTTTCTATGTCTTGTTGCATTGCATCCTACATACTTAGTACATTCAAACGTACTAACATATACTTTATGCTTATATGGTGTTAGCATTAAGAACCGGAGCACGTCTCGATCATCCTCCACGTGGCTAGTTTGGTGATTTGGAGACACGTTTTGGTGAGTCTTGAAGTCTGAGGATTCTATCTATGTTACTCTTGCCTTTTGTTATTTCCCTTGTGTTGAAGACTTGATTCTATGAGGGTGAGCCCGGAGAGTGTATTGGCCCCCACTCAAATCTATGTTTTAGAGGTGTTGTTGGAACAATTGATGTATTTATGCTTTGAGCTTTACTCTTGAGTATTTCATTATTATCCAAGACTTCCCTTAGACCTATTTACCTTATTTATATCTCTTGTTGTTGCTCATTTTGCTTCTGGATGATGTGCTAAGAGGCTTGTTTGGGGTCCCTTCGGGTTCCCATTCGCAGTATCATGTCTAGGCCCTAGGCTTGGATCATGACAAACATGGTATCAGAGCACTAGGTCATTAATGGTCCTTATAATCCAACACACCGCGTTGATTAGAGTCTTATTCACGGTTGTGAAGCACGCCATTACTATGAGTAAGCATCTATGAAGCATTTTAGGAAATGTTTCCCTTCTTTATCAGCTATGTTGTGCATTAGGAGTAAGGTACAACTTTTTACTCTAACTAATGTTCTTTGCTATTCTGGATCATGCCTATTCCAAGAGGAGACTAATTAGTGCACATTCACCTGAGGAGCAATCGGCCCCTCCTACTCCTGTAGCTCCTCAAGATGGGGGAGTGTCCCGTGATGTCTTTCGAGATGCTATCACCATGTTGCCTGATGCTATGACAAACCAAATCAACCAAGGGTCCCAAGCTCCACATGCTCCTACTCCAGCCTCAAGGATGAAGGATTTTACTATAATGAACCCACCGGAGTTCCATGGGTCTAAGGTGGATGAGTTTCCCCAAGAATTCATTGATAAAGTGTATAGGTGTTGTCTATTTTGGGGATTAATTTGGAAGAAAAGGCGGAGTTCGCGGCCTACCAACTCAAAGGGGTGGCTTAAATTTGGTTCATTTAATGGAATAAGAAGAAGGGGAATGACAATGCTATCCCTTGGGAAGAGTTCAAAGTGGCATTTGTCAACCGTTTCCTTCTTACTAAGCTAAGGAGGAGAAGGTGATGAAATTTATGAATCTAAAGCAAGGGTCTATAAATGTGAGGGAGTATACCCTCAGGTTC
Organism: Solanum medicagineum; assembly: GCA_026153255.1. NCBI lineage: Eukaryota > Viridiplantae > Streptophyta > Magnoliopsida > Solanales > Solanaceae > Solanum > Solanum medicagineum. Next base: position 1,361 of record JAPFFP010044925.1, on the reverse strand, counting down.
AACCAACTCTCCAAGTATGCCCCACAATTGGATGCAAAGCCAAGGTCAAGGATGAACAAATTTGTATCAGGTGTGTCCGACTTGGATAATGAGGAGTACCGTACTACCATGCTAATAGATTCTATAGATTTGTCCCGCCTCATGACATATGCCAAACAACTAGAGGGTGAAAAACTTAGAAAAACAAGAAGTGGTGAGTCTAAGAAGGCTCGTTTTGAAGTTGGATTCCGAGATTCCCAGGGTGGCTGGTTTCCGTAAGGCCACAAGTTCCAAACCTAAGGGTCTTCCAATGCCCTTAATAGAAGGTTTGTTAATGATAATCCAATGTGCCAAAGGTGTGGTAGGAACCATAGTGGTCCATATTTGAAGGACTCCAATGCTTGATATGGTTATGGTGAAGTGGGTCATAAGGTGATTGATTGTCCTTGTGCTAGATACAGTGGTAGAGATGGTCATCTACAAGGCCAAGGTGCAAATGCAGGTCAAAAGGGGAGAGGAGGTCAACAAAGGGGTGCTCCAAGGCAAAATAGATTCGATGCTCTTCAAGGGAGACAAGGGGTGAATAAGGTGCCTGATGTCATCAATGGTATGTTAAAGGTCTTTGCTTTTGATGTGTATACTTTGATAGACCCTGGTGCCATTCTTTCTTTTAATACTCCATTTGTTGCCAAAAAGCTCATGTTAGCCCCGAATAGTTGTGTGAACCTTATGAAGTGTCTATCCCTGTTGGTGAGTCCATTGTTGCAAAAAGAGTCTATAGAAATTGTCCCGTGTCCATATTTCATAAAATCTTGCCTTGTGATTTTGTTGAATTAGATATGGTGGGTTTTGATGTTATTCTTGGGATGGATTGGTTTCATGCATATTATGCTTCTATTAATTATAGAACCCATAGGATTAAATTCCAATTCCCTACTGAACTCGTCCTTGAGTGGGAAAGCTGTGATGTGGTGGTCAACGGTAGATTTATTTCTTGTCTTAAAGCCCAAAAGTTGATTTCTAAGGGGTGTCACTATCATCTTGTGAGTGTTGGGGATGTAGAGTCCAAAGTCCTTCCCATATAGTCAGTTCTGGTGGTTAAAGAGTTTCTTGATGTTTTTCCCAATGAGCTTCCCAGTGCTCCTTCCAAAAGAGAAATGGATTTTGGTATAGACCTCCTTTCCGATACTCAACCTATTTTTATTCCTCCTTATCATATGGCCTCGGCAAAGTTGAAGGTGTTGAAGGAGAAATTGAGGGATTTGTTGGAAAAGTAATTAATAAGGCCTATTATATACCCTTGGGCCTGGAAACAGCCTCTCTACTTTTGTGGTAGTGGTAAGGTCTGCGTACATTTTACCCTCCCCAGACCCCACTTGTGG
>JAPFFP010044924.1:0-12013 GCA_026153255.1 Solanum medicagineum | reverse complement strand
ATGGGTATTAATTATTATGGATTTTGGTTACAAATTATGTTGGAGGTTTTTATGAAATTTTGACTGAAAACACATATCTACCTATTTCAAGCTTATGGTATGAGATGGTTTGTCTATTGTCACTATACATATTTTGAGCTATGAATCTATGATCTATTATGAGATTTGATGAAGGGTTTCAATGTATCTTGCATGACGGTATTACCAAGTGTTGGTGGGTTGATTCACATTAAGTTTTTCTCACAAGATTTCACTCTTAAATGACATGATTTTGAACTAGCGTTGCATACCCACCAAGCATTTGATAAAATGCATTTTCAAGGATTCTCAAGTTAGTGATGATATATTGCATGATTTATGAGTTAAGTGACTTCATGATGAATATAGGCTATCAAATGTGCTATGAATTTATGAAATTATGTATGCGTATGCAAGTATGAAGTTAAATCCAATGTTCAAGGATTTTACCTCTTGTGAGCATTTGATGTTGATGTTAATGTTAATGCAAGGGTAATATTTGATGATGATATATTCTTATGTTTAAAGTTATTGCTGACCATTAGAGGTCAAAGAAGCTTTAGAGCTACTCATGTCATGTCTCCGTGCTCCTTATACATTGCTAAAGTATTATTACAATTATTCCATGGGATTAGACTTAGCACCGATGGATGGTCGGTTTGCTCTCTTTCCTTTAACTATGTGCCAACATAGGATGATGTTATACCCTTGATCTACTAGTGGATCTATTTAGTACACTTTCTCTTGAGATTCTTCCCAAAATAGGCCGGGTTCCCGTAAGGTGAAGTTCTTATGAAATACTTTCCGAAATAGGTCATGTTCCCAGAAGGAGGGTTACTTCATACGAAATTGGATCATGTTCCTGTAAGTTTGAAGTATGGTTTACCTTGGAAAGTAAACCACCTCTTTACGGATGAGGGGTAATCATTGGGATTCCAAGTTGTAGCTCGCTTGGTCTTATCTTATGTTCTATTTGACTATGAGGGTGAGCCCGGTTACTTTATCTTGGCCGTCGCTCTATCTATGTATGTAGAGGTGTTTGTTAGACAAGTTATATATTTATGATATGAGCTATGATCCCTTGTCTGATGTTGATGTGTTGCAAAGCTTTCCCATAGCCCCAATGCCCCATTCTATTCTACAGGTCTTTTATATGCTTTCGTGACTAAGGATGTGTAATAACAAGTTAAGAGGCTTGTTTGGGGTTCCTTCGGGTTTCCTATTCATCATGTAATGTCTAGGCCCTAGGCTTGGGTCGTGACAGCCCAAGCCTCACTCGAGAGGTTGTACTCCATCAACATCATGAAATGGTTTGTACCTCATGTGCCTCTCCAAGGAGGTGGTAGGCCTTGGATGGCACTAGGAATGGTCACTCCTTACACTTGTATTATGTTTATATAAGCATGATTTCACTTCAAGCATCATTCATACATGCCATATTACTATAACCTTATTCATTGCCCATGTTATACATTTTGTCTATAGTGCCTATCACTTGTTGCATTGCATCATATATACTTAGTATATTAAAACATACTAACGTATACTCTACGCCTACATGATGTCACCATTTAGGAACTGGAGTCCCACTTGAGCATCCTGCTCCACGTGGCTAGTATGATATCTCTCAAGCTTGTTGGTGACTGATGTGCTGTAAAAATACAGCACATTTGATGCCTAAAACAAGGAACTTTGTGAGTTCTTGATGCGACTTTTTACGGTTTTTATGTGTTTTTGTGTTCCTGCAGAAAAGTTAGCTTGACATGATTTTGGAGAAAAATTGCACATTTTGCTGAAGCATAGGACATACGAGCTCCTTTACGAGTCGTAGGGTATGTCTTAGCAAGAAATAGAGACCAAAAATTAGAAATCTTCTAAGATGAAGGTCACCCCTGCGAGGCCATCCTACGAGTCATACGTCTCACTACGACTCATAGGGGTAGACTCGTAGTAGGAATCAGAGAGCCAAAATGTTGGACCAAAAATTAAAGGCCTAGACTACGAGAGAAGTATACGAGTCATAGCCCAAGCAATGACTCATACCAGTAGATCGTATTAGTTGAGTCAGAGATGCCAAAAACTTGATACGAGATCCCGATTACGACTCTTAGGTCACCCTATGAGTTGTACCTGCAAGGCATACTAGTTACCAACTATCTTTTCTATGTTATTTTTAGAGTTTATTTGTAAACACTATAAATATATAAGTTAGGGTTTTATTGAGGGGAGACCAGATTGTAGACATAGAATCTTTCCTTTGAATATTCTCTCAAGATTTTTTAGAGTTTTAGATTAGTTTATCATTTTCTTTGGAAAACCCATTTTGGGGATTGCAAATCTTGCTTTGTACTCATTGTCTATCAATCAAGCTTTTGGGTTTGCAACTTGTGGTGTCTACACTCTTCATTGTTTTTGGTAAATCTCTCAACTATGTCTTGTATTTGTATTTTTGTTGGTTTTTCCTTAGCTATGAGTAGTTAAGCACCCACAACTTGGGGTTGTGGGAACCATGGGTAGTTGACTTGAGATCACCTAGATTTATTGCGTTTCTATGATTGGGGTTTTGTATGTATTGTTTATTTCCCTTCATTTTAATTGTTGTTTAGTGGTGGCGAACACCAAAACTTGCCTCCTATCATGATACTGATCAAGGTAGTGACGAATAGGAAAAGGGAAGTAGATGATAGAATACAAGACATAGTTGAGAGATTTACCAAGTTGTCATACCATGATTGCCGACCATGTGCCATGGTGAAATTTGACCTTCACCTACACAAGAGGGCTAGAAGAACCTAAGTTACCATCCTACATGTGAATTTTCAATTGTAGTTATGTTATCTAGGGTAATCGAGTCAACGAACCATGGGGAACACAATTCCCAAGTTGTCCTTAAAATTGTGTGTTTTCCCACATTGTAGTATAGTATTAATTTTACTTTTGTCTTTGAATCACAATAACCCCCCTATTTAGAGATTTTAGTTATTAATGCTTGAAATGATTAGTAGTGAAGTCTTATAGTCAAGCCCCGTATTTCCTGTGGATTCAACCTTAAAATTCGGTTAGGTTAATTGCTTACTGCTATTGCTTTCTTATGGGGGTGTGAACATCATAAAAAATTATGGCACCGTTGCCGGGGAATACGGCTAGGTTCTGACTTGAATTCACTATTAGTTAATTCTAGTGTTGATTTCTAGAGTCTCGTGTATTTTTACTTTGTTTTTATTTTTGTTGTGTGATTCTATTTGCAGGTTATACTAGGTTGTATGCCCAATACAAGGAGCCAAGGCACTCCCTTAGTTCCGAAAAAATTTGGAGATCCATCGATTTTTTAGAAAAATGACTCAAGGGAATGAGGATGTCGCAGTTGAGGAAGAAATGAATATGAATGAAGATGTGGGGAGAGCAGGAAATCCACCTCCATGGGATGAAAGGTCTGTTTCCGCTATGAGGGCCTCCTACGACTCGTAGGCTCCCCTACGAATCGTAGTGGTCCCTTGTAGCAAGTATCAATCACTTCTGGGTTACAAACCATGCAGATCCTATAGTGAAGGCCCACCTTTCTTTTCGAGCAAAGTTTTGGTGGTCCGTTATTCATTGGCGTATCCAGCCGACTTTCACGGATAATGTGATCACCCGGGAGCGAGCTGTGTTATTAGCCAGCATTCTAGATGGTTGTGAGATAGATTGGGCCCAGATTGTCTCTGAGCAGATCTATGTGGCCACTGTCCAGAAAAATACCTCTCTCCCGTTCCCTATTTTGATCCACCGATGATGCAGTGCAGTAGGTGTTCCTATAGACCCCCACCAGGACCAGCATATCAAGGACACATGCACCATGGATCCCAGCCTGATAAAGACTAATGAGAACCCGGTGGACCTACCTCATGCAACTCCTTTGGCTATTCCAGAGCCATTCCAGTAGAGCCTTCGACTCAGAGTGCACCTCTAGCTGCCACCAGCACTACTTCAACTGCTACCAGCACTACTTCAACTGCTACAGAGCCCATGCCAGCTGTGGAGATCAAGTCCACACCATACTCCAGCACCAGCAACAACTACATTACAGGTTGATTCTCTTACTTCTACTATTGCTTTTCAGGCATTATTACATAGGGCGGCTACAGCGGAATCCATACATCAGGCTCTATCTGCACGGGTCTGACCTTGGGTTGACTAGACTGTATGGGACTCAGAGGAGAGGATGAAGGCATTCGTCCGCGATTTGGTTGATGCGAGAGTTAGAGTGGTGGACGCCTGAGTTGATGCTTTTGAGGCGAGGGTCCAGCGGCGGCTTGAGGGTTCTAGGCCTGCTGACACGAGCATAGTGCAACAGGAGTTGGCCAAGTTTAAGGTCAACTTATTACAGATGTTAGCAGCCCCTGTTGCAATCCCAAAGATACCACCGGTGGGTGACGGGGTATTTGATTGGCTAGCTAACTGCCCGCGTGACCTTGGGAAGAGTCCCCTTGAGTAGGATGACCCAGAGCCAACCCAGAAGAGACCAAGACTAGAGGAGGAGCCCATACTAGAGGAGGTGGTGTAGGAGTTGCTACTGATGATGGCCATTAAGAGAGATGGGAGCAGCACACCCCACATGGAAAGGGTAGCTCAGGTACAGCTATGGCTCAGATTATTGAGGAGTAGGTCGCGACCAAGGACCCTGCTAACTAGCCAGAGACAGGTGCTTGATTCACCATGATGTTTGACCCTTTTGATCCTAGTTCTTATATCTTCGTTATGGATATTTTGTCCTTTTGTTAGACAATCTTACTATTATGTTGGTTTTGGATGTTTTGTGTTGGATAATGTTTTTGTTATTTTGGTTTTGGATATTAGTTTTTAAATGTTGGTTTTCAATGTATGTTTATATCTATTCTATGTCTTCCATATATTTTTACTTTGAGGACAAAGCATTTTATTTTGGTGGGGTGTGGGAAGTTATAGATTAAGGTGAAGTCTGAGTAGCCTCGAGTCCATAACTTTCCCTATTTTTTATCCCAAGGTTTTCTTATCGTGTTTCTTTTTCCTTGTGGATGTTTAATTTCTTGTTGAACTAGCATGTTTAGGTAGTGTAGATAATTTATGAATACATAATAGTATTATCTTTTGGCCTATACATAGTTTTTAAATGCTTTTTGAATGGTTTGAAAAATTAGGTACCCTCAAAATTTTTGAGATTGTGTTTGTTGATGCTTTTATGCATTTTGAGTATCTAGCAATGTTTGTGCTGATATTGTGAAGGTAAGCTGAGGTTGAAAGCATGACCTGTGAGTCTATACTTGATTGTGTGTGCAATCCCATATATGTAGTAAGCTTATTTTGACGCTCTCATGTATCATGTATGGACTTAGAACTTGTCTCAGTACTCTAAGATTGGTTTGGTGATTTAGTTGATTTGGAAGGGATCTTAAGCCTTTGTTCTGTTAGTAAGCCCACTTCTGCTTAAATGACCTCCCAAATGAACTAGTGAATCCTTTGTTCCTAATGTTTGAGCTTCTCATGTACTCATTCTTTCTTGACTCCTTGCTAATGTAACCTTGTTTGATGAAATACCTTGATATTGGCCCTGGTCTATCCTTGAACATGTGAACCTTAATCGAGACTAAACGCCTAAGTTGAGGGTGGTTGCAATTGGTGGCCCTAGTTTGAGGCATAAATATTGTGTACTTCACCTGAGGCTAAGCCTAAGTTGAGGGTGACCCTTATTGTGGTAAAGTAGCAATAATAAGGTGGTTTGGTAGGGAGGAAAGAAAGAAATGAATAATCATGGGCCAGGTGAAGAAAAAAGAAAAAGTGCCTTGAGTTTAAAAGACTAGTAAAACTAAGTGTGAAATTGAGGCACAATTGAAAAAGAGAAAGAAAATGGCCGAGGAAAAGTTTGGAATGGTGAAAAAAAGGTGGATTTAGTGAAAATTGATGGGTTATGAAGGTAAAAGTGTTGGTAAGCATGGTTCAAGGATAACTTTTAGTCACTACTTGGCTAAGATGCCGTACCAAAGCCCCCTGAAGATATGTTACAAGCTCTTCAGTCCTAAAGTGATCCAGATTCACTTTATCACCAAACTGAAAGATGAGTATGGGGGCAAGCCTATGGTGTTAGTTATTGTGCATGAATTTAAATTGTGAGAGTGAGAATGCTTCCTCAGTCCCTGAATTCTAAATTCTTTTTGAGTGAGTATGAGGGACTTGTTTCCAATGAGGGCATTTGCACTTCTTGAGTAGCATATGACTATACCAATGATTGTGGATTGTTGATGCTTCATTAGCTTGTCATAATTGGATTGCCAGGTATGTCATTATGTTTTTGTTTTGCCTAATAACTTTGCAATCCTATTTTGAAAATGGTAGTCGGGTACCTGAATCAAAGGATTTGACGTATATGCCATTAGTGTAGCTGCTATGTATTTCTCTTTTTCTGCATAGATTGAGTCGTCGGTTGAGGACAAACAATAATTCTAAGTTGAGGGTATTGATGTGCTGTCAAAATACAACACATTTGATGCCTAAAACAAGGTATTTTGTGAGTTCTTAATGCAAATTTTTATGGGTTTTATGTGTTTTTGTGTTGTTCTTGCAGAAAAGTTAGGTTGGGATGATTTTGGAGAAAAATTACAGTTTTTGCTGAAGCATATGACATACTAGCTCACCTACGAGTCGTGGACCAAGCTACGAGTCGTAGGGTGTGTCGTTACAAGAAACAGAGACCAAAAATAAAAAATTTGCAAAGTAAAGGTCACCCCTACGAGGCCATCCTACGAGTCGTAAGTCTCATTACGACTTGTACGGGTGGACTCGTAGCAAGAATCAGCGAGCCAAAATGTTGGACCAAAAACTGAAGGCCTAGATTACGAGAGAAGTATACGAGTGTAGCCCAAGCAACGACTCGTACTAATGGGTCGTACCAGTTGAGTCCAAGATGCCAAGAACCTGATACGAGACCCCGATTATGACTGGTAGGCCACCCCACGAGTCATACCTGCAAGGCATACCAGCTGTTTGCTATCTTTTCTATGTTAATTTTAGGGTTTATTTGTAAACACTATAAATACATTAAGTTAGGGTTTTATTGAGGAGAGACTAGATTGTAGACATATAATTTTTCCTTTGAATATTATCCCAAGAATTTTTAATGGTTTTGATTAGTTTATCATTATTTCTTGGAGTACCAAGTTTTGGGATTGCAAATTTTTCTTTGTACTCATTCTCTATCATTCAAGCTTTTGGGTTTGTAACTTGTGGTGTCTACACTCCTCATTGGTTTTGGTAAAACTCTGAACTATGTCATGTATTTGCATTTCTGTTGGTTTTGCCTTAGCCATAAGTAGCTAAGCACCCACAACGTGGGGTTGTGGGAAACCATGGATAGTTGACTTGAAATGACCCATATTTATTGCATTTCCATGATTGGGGTTTTGCATGTATTGTTTATTCCTTTCATTTTAATTGTTGTTTGGTGGTGGCCATCACCAAACCTTGCCTACTATCATGATCCTGATCAAGGTAGTGACGAATAGGAAAAGGGAAGTAGACGACATACTTCGATCGATTTCTTCTCATCTAATCTACCAAACCTGACCAAGGGGAGGTTGATTGGGACAATGGGTAACGGTTAGTTGGCACACAATGATTTCCAACCATGCGCCATGGTGAAATTTGACCTTCAAGAGGGCTAGAAGAACCTAAGTAACCATCTTCCATGCATTTACAATTGTAGTTATGTTATCTAGGGTAATCGAGTCAACGAACCATGGGGAACACAATTCCCAAATTATCCCTGAAATTGAGTGTTTTCCCACATCGAAGTATAATATTAATTTTACTTTTGTATTTGAATCACAAACCTCTCCCCCCCCCCCCATTTTAAGATTTTAGTTGTTAATGCTTGAAATGATTAGTAGTGAAGTCTTATAGTCAAGCCCCGTATTCCCTGTGGACTCGACCCTAACCTTCGATTAGGTTAATTGCTGATAGCGACCGCTTTCGTATTAGAGCGTTAACATCATCAGTGACTCCTACATTCCAGGGATGATGTTTATGAACTTATGCTATGTAAGACTATCTTTCTTTTATGTATGTACTGACTATGAGGGTGAGCCCGGTTGCTAGTCTTGGCCCCCGCTCTTATCTATGTAGTAGTGGTATTGTTAGATATGTTATGTATATATGCTACGAGCCTTGACTCTCTTGTTTCTTGATGTTTATGATATGGAAGTTTACCCTTAGTCCCTTTGCCCTTGTATCCGTTCTTTTATTGGCATTTTATTGCTTCCATGACTAAGGATGTGTAATGATATGTTAAGAGGCTTTCTTGGGGTCCCTTCAGGTTCCCCTTCCATCATGTCACGTTTAGGTCCTAGGCTTGGTTCATGACAAACTTGGTATCAGAGCACTAGGTTGTTAGATCTTCAAAGTCCAATATACCATGTTGATTAGAGTCTTATTAATGGTTGTGTTGTGCACCACAACTATGAATAGGAGGCTTTGAGACGTTTTAGGTAATGTTTCCCTTATTCATGTTCTAATTCGTGCTATAGAGTTGAAGTAAGTTTGCCTCCCCTAACGATTGTTCTTTGCTATGCTAGATCATGCCTAACACGAGAGGAAGATGAGCCTGCACAACTGAGGAGCAATCGACCATGGAGAGCTCCAGGAGCTCTGACTTTACTTGCACAAGTTGTGGCTAATCAAGCCAATCAAGGGGCCAAGCCGCTCATGCTCCTACACCGATTTCTTGGGTGAGAGACTTCATGAGAATGAATCCCCCAAAATTTTATGAGTCAAAGGTATATGAGGACCCTCAAGAGTTTATTGATGAGGTCTACAAAATATTGGCTATCATGGGTGTGAGATCAGAAGACAAGGCAGAGTTGGCAGCCTAACAACTCAAGGTGATAGCATAAACATGGTACAACCAATAGAAGGAAGAGAAGGGAGTCAACTATGTGGTGCTTTTGGAAGAGTTCAAGGTGGCTTTCCTTAACCGGTTATTCCCTATTGATCTTATGGAACCTAAATTGGTGGAATTTATGAATTTGAGACAAGGGTAGATGAGTGTGAGGGAGTATGCCCTAAAGTTCAACCAACTTTCAAAGTTTCCTCCTTACTTGGTTGCCGACCCAAGGTCTAGAATGAACAAGTTCGTGATGGGTGTGTCCGACTTAGTAAGTGAAGAATGCTGGTCCTCTATGTAGATTGGTGACATAGACTTGTACCATTTGATGACCTATGCCGAACAAATGGAAGAGGAGAAGGGGTCATGAGGCCAAGAGGGCCTGTTTTGAGGGTAAGCTCCAAAAGGGTGGCCGGCTCCATCAAGGCCAAGAGTCTTCTCATTCATTTTGAAAGAGGGTTTCCAATGACTTTCTAAGGGCCCAAGGTGTTAGAGGTGCGGTTCCTAATGGTGGGTGTCAAAAATGTGGTAGAGGTCATGGTGGCCGATGCTTGAGGGATACAAATTCTTGTTATGGTTGTGGGGAAGTTGGGCATACGGTGATGGATTGCCCTCGAAATCGCAACAAGGGTAACGAGGTTCATCCACAAGGTGCTAATGCGGTTCCTTTGGGGAGAGGTGGCCGGCAAGATAGTTCCCCAAGGCACAATCTATTTTATGCTTTGCATGGAAGAGAAGGGGTTGCCGATGTCCCCTATGTTGTTACCCATATGTTGAAAATCTTTGATTTTGATGTGTATGCATTGATTGATACAGGTGCCATTTTTTCTTTTGTTACCCCCTTTGTTGCCAAAAAGTTCCACGTTGAGCTCGAATTGTTGCATGAGTCATATGAGGTGTCTAATGCTATTGGTGCATCTATTGTTGCTAGAAAGGTCTATAGAAGTTGTCCCATTTGCATCTTGCATAAAATATTGTCTTGTGATCTTGTTGAGTTGGATATGGTTGATTTTGATGCTATACTTGGGATGGTAGAACCTATAGAGTCAGATTCCAATTCCCAAATGAACCCATCCTTGAGTGGGAGAGTCATGATGTGGTGGTCAAAGGTAGGTTTATCTCTTGCATTAAAGCTCGTAAGTTGATCTCTAAGAGGTGTCTTTATTATCTTGTGAGAATTAGGGATATGCAGTCAGATGCCCTTTCCATAGAGTCGGTTCTGGTTGTAAATGAGTTTCTTGATGTCTTTCTAAATGACCTTCTCGGTGTTCCTCCCGAAAGAGAAATAGACTTTGGTATAAACCTCCTCCCGCATACTCGACCCATTTCTATTCCCTCTTACCATATGGCCCCGGGGAGTTAAAGTAATTGAAGGAATAATTGAGGGACTTGTTGGAGAAGGGTTTTATTAGGCCTATCCAATCCCCTTGGGGTGCACCGGTGTTATTTGTGAAAAAGAAGGATGGGTATCTTAGAATGTGTATTGACTACCGGCAACTCAATAATGTCACAATCAAAGAATAAATATCCTCTTCCAAGAATTGATGATTTGTTTGACCCATTGCAAGGGGCTAGCCACTTTTCAAAGATTGATCTTCGGTCCGGGTATCATCAAGTGAAGGTGAGGGAGTGTGACATTCCCAAGACGACCTTCTGGACTAGCTATGGGCATTATGAATTTGTGGTTATGTCTTCTGGGTTGACCAATGCACTGGCCATCTTCATTGATCTTATTAATAGGGTCTTTAAACCCTACATTGATTTGGTTGTTGTGGTCTTCGGTGATGATATTTTAATCTATTCACATAGTGAGGAGGAGCATATGGGTCATTTGAGGGTTGTGTTGCAAAGATTAAGGGAGGAGAAATTGTATGCTAAATATGAAAAGTGTGAATTTTGGCTGAAGGAGGTCGCCTTTCTAGGCCATGTGGTGTCGGGGGATGGCATTAAGGTGGATCCTAATAAGACCGATTGTGATTAGGAATTGACCTAGACCGTTGACCCCGTCAAACATTTGGAGTTTCTTGGGCTTAGCGGGTTACTATCGGAGGTTTGTGAATGGATTCTCTTCTATTGCTTCTCCTATGACAAAATTGACTTAAAAGAATGCTAAGTTTGTGTGGACCGATGAGTTTGAAAGGAGCTTCCAAACATCAAAAGATAAACTTGTGTCCGCTCCTATATTGTCACTATTGGATAGGCTAGAGGGGATTTGTTGTTTATTGTGATTCTTTTAGAGTTAGTTTGATTTATGTTCTAATAAAAAATGGTAAGGTGATAGTCTATGCTTCTAAGCAACTCAAGGTGCATGAAAAGAACTACCCTACTCATGATCTTGAACTAGCCGCCATGGTATTTGCATTAATGATTTGGCATCATTTTTTGTATGGGGTGCATGTTGTGTGTTCACCAATCTTAAGAGCCTCCAATATGTCTTCACTTAAAAAGATATCAACTTGAGACAAAGAAGGTGTCTAGAACTTCTTAAGGATTATGTTATGAGTATGCATTATCATCCTGGTAAGGCTAATGTTGTGGCGGATGCTTTGAGTAGGGTGTCTATGAGTAGCCTAGCTCATGTTGATGGTTGTGATAAAGAGGTGGCTAGAGAGGTGGATCGGTTGGCTAGATTGGTGGTTAGGTTGGAAGAGGTTAGTAATGGTGGTGTTGTTGTTGTTGAGGTTCTAAGTCTTCCTTGGTTGATGAGGTGATCACAAAACAAGATCTTGATTCCTCCTTGTTAGAATTGAAGGCCTTAATGAAAGAGGGCAAGGTGGAGGTTTTCTCCCAAGGGGGAGATCGTGCCCTTAAGTACCGAGGTAGGTTGTGTGTGCCTTGTGTTGGTAGTTTGAGGGAGAAGATCCTTGATGAGTCCTATAATTCTTCTTATTCCATCCACCCTGGTTCCACCAAAATGTATAGAGATTTGAGTGATGTGTATTGGTAGGGAGGCATGAAGATGGACAGTGCCAAATTCGTTTCAGGTTGTCATTTGTAACATCCCACACCTTACAATATTGGCACAATTCAAATGAAACATGACATGGTTTGGACAAATTGACGCTAATTTTTAGAAGTGCTTGAATCTCGCGTTAATGGGCTATA
>JAPFFP010044923.1:0-12013 GCA_026153255.1 Solanum medicagineum | reverse complement strand
CTCAAAGCATCTGCCACAACATTCGCCTTACCGGGATGATAATGCACTCATATCATAATCCTTAAGAAGCTCTAACCACCTTCATTGCCTCACATTGAGATCTTTTTGAGTGAACAAATATTGGAGACTCTAATGATCGATAAACACATCAACATGCACTCCGTATAAATAATGATGCCAAATTTTCAAAGTAAATACCACGGCGGCTAATTCAAGATCATGAGTAGGATAATTCTTTTCATGCACTTTGAGTTGTCTAGATGAATGGGTTATTACCTTACCATTTTGCATCAAAACAAAACCTAAACCAATATGGGAGGCATCCCAATACACAACAAACCCTTCCAACCCTTCTGGTAGAGACAAATAGGAGCGGACACAAGTTTATCTTTTAAGGTTTGGAAACTCTTTTCACACCCTTCGGTCTACACAAACTTAGCCTTTATTTAGGTCAACTTAGTCATAGGAGAAGCGATAGAAGAGAACCCATTCACAAACCTCCGGTAATGACCCGCTAAGCCCAAGAAGCTTCTAATATCCGATGGAGTCAAAGGTCTAGGGCTATTTCTAATCACTTCCGTCTTTTTAGGATCCACCTTAATACCATCCCCCGACACCACATGACCTAGAATGGAAACCTTTTTCAACCAAAATTCATACTTCTCATATTTGGCGTACAACTTATCTTATCTCAATTTTTGCAACACCACCCTCAAATGGCTCACATGTTTCTCCTCACTATGAGAGTAGATCAAAATATCATCAATGAAGACCACCACAAACAGATCAAGGTAGGGTTTAAAGACCCTATTCATAATATCCATGAAGATAGCCAATGCATTGGTCAACCCAAAAGACATAACCACAAATTCATAATGCCCATACCTAGTCCAGAAAAGCCATCTTGGGAATATCACACTCCCTCATCTTCACTTCATGATACCCGGACCAAAGATCAATCTTAGAGAAGTGACTACCCCTTGAAGTTGGTCAAACAAATCATCAATCCTTAGGAGAGGATACTTATTCTTTATGGTGACCTTATTATGTTGGCGGTAATCAACGCACATTCTAAGAGATTCATCCTTCTTCTTCAGAAACAACACCAATACACTCCAAGGTGATTGGATAGGCCTAATAAAACCCTTCTCCAACAAATCCCTCAATTGCTCCTTCAAATCATTTAGCACTGCCGAGGCCATGCGGTAAGGGGGAATAGAAAAATGGGTTGAGTATCGGGGAGGAGGTCTATGCCAAAATCTATTTTCCTTTCGGGAGGAACACCGGGAAGGTCATTAGGAAAGACATCAAGAAACTTATTTACCACCGGGACCAACTCTATAAGGAGAACTTTGGACTCAACATCCCTAACCCTCACAAGTTGATAGAGACATCCCTGAGAAATCAACTTTTGGGCTTTAATGCAAGAGATAAACCTACCCTTGACCACCACATCATGACTCTCCCACTCAAGGATAGGTTCATTTTGGAATTGGAACATGACCCTATGGGTCCTACAATCAATAGAGGCATAATATGCATGCAACCAATCCATCCAAAGAATAACATCAAAATCCACTATATCCAACTCAACAAGATCACAAGGCAATAATTCATGCATAATGCAAAAGGGACAATTTCTATAGACTTTTCTAGCAACAGTAGATGCACCAATGGGAGTAGACACCTCATAAGACTCACACAAAAACTCGGGCTCAACATGAAACTTTTTGGCAACAAAAGAAGTAACAAAAGAAAGAGTAGCACCCGGGTCTATCAATGCATACACATGAAAAACAAAGACTTTTAACATATCGGTGACGACATCGGATACCTCATCAACCCCTTGTCTCCCATGGAGTTCATAGAACCAACTGTGCCTTGCGGCACCACCTTGTTGACCTCCTCTCCCCAAAGGAACCGCCATTAGCACCCCGGCCTTATGGATGGACATCCTTACCCTTTTTGCGATTACGTGGACAATCAATCATCTTGTTGCCTACTTCTTCACAATCAAAACAAGTATTGGTATCCCTCAACCATGGGCCACCATACCCCTTACCACAAATTTGGACACATAACATTAGGCATCACACTGCCATCACCATGGTTCCTTGGGTAGTCATTGGCAAACCTTCTATTAGGAGCATCTGAGGACCCTTGGCCTTGATGAAATCGGCCACTTTTGTGACTTTGGAACTTACCATCAAAACAAGTCCTCCTGGCCTCATTACTCCTCCTCTTTTTAAACTTCTCCCCCTCTAATTGTTCGGGATAAGTCATCAAGCAGGATAAATCCATGTCACTAATCAACATGCGGTACGACATTTTTCACTCACCAAATTAGGTAAACCTATCACAAAATTATTCATTATAGACCTCGAGTCTAAAATCAAGTGTGGAGTATATTTTGAGAGTTGGTTGAACTTGAGGGCATATTCAATCACACTCATAGATCCTTGCTTCAAGATCATGAACTCCATCATTTTGGCCTCCCTAAGCTCAAGAGGGAAAAACTAGTTGATGAAAGCTGCCTTAAACTCCTCCTATAAAACCACATTGTTGTTCCCCTTCTCTTTTTTCCATTGCGTGTACCATATTTAGGCCACCCCCTTAAGTTGGTAGGCCACCAACTCTGCCTTCTCTTTCGACCTCACACCCATGATAGCCAACACTTTGTATACCTCATCAATAAACTCTTGAGGTTCCTCATCCACCTTAGACCTATTGAACTCTGGTGGGTTCATCCTCATAAAGTCTCTCACTTGAGATGCAGGAGTAGGAGTATGAGGGGCTTGGTCCCCTTGATTGAATTGATTAGCATCAACTTGACATAGCAATGTGAGAGTATCTTGGAGCTCTCCATAAGCCAGTTGTTCCTCGGGTGTGCGGGCTCTTCTTCCTCTTGTGTTAGGAATGATCTAGCATAGAAAAAACATTCGTTAGAGGGGAAACCATACCTAACTTCTATAGCACGACATAGAGTAAGAAGAAGGGAAACATTTAATAAAACATCTGATAGCCTCCTACTCATAGGTGTGGTACAGAACATAACCATTAATATGACTCTAATCAACGCGGTGTGTTAGATGCCGAGGATGATTAATAACCTAGTGCTCTAATACCAATTTTGTCAGGACCCAAGCCTAGGGCCTAGACGTGACATGGTGAATGGAGAACCAAGTTTTTCAGGACCTAACCCTAGGGCCTAGACGTGACATGGTGAATAGAGAACTTGAAGGGACCCAAATCAAGCCCCTTAACATATCAATAACAATAAAAGAGTAGGAATAAGGGAACACAGGGCCAAGGGACATCCTTCATATCATAAAATATCAAAGAGTCAAAGAGAGTCAAGGCTCATAGCATCTTTAAATAACTTGTCCAACAACACCTCTAAACATAGAGCTTAGCGGGGGCCAGGACAAGCAACCGAGCACACCCTCATAGTCAAACCATACAATAAAAGAAAAGAGAGTCTTTATACATACCATAAAATCAAAGACATTGTCCCCGAAATTGAGGACTTATCAACTAGCTTGATAATAATCGTACCAGCCACACGGAGGAGGAGGAGGATCAAGTGGAGCTCCAGTTCCTGCATGTTAACATTATGTAGGCATAGAGTATGCAATGCAACAAGAGATAGGCAACATAATCGAAATGCATAATTAGGCAATGAATGAGCATATAGCAAAATAGCATGCATGAGTGATGCTTGAAGTAAGACATGTTCACAGAGAACATATTACATGTGTAGTAGGATACCATCATCAAAGACCAAACAACTTAGTACTCGAAATCCAACGTTAACCGCCCCTTAGTAGTGATTGAGCTACCAACCCCTCAATTGGCTGACAGACATGACCACCCTCCGTCAAAAGTTATTAAGGTACTAACCCCTTAATTGGTTGATGGCTTACCACCCCATCCGAGGCGATTAAGGCATCACCCCTAAATTGGCTATGGTCGACTCACAACACAACAGATACATCTCACGATATCAACACATGTATACCATCCTTTCATCATCATAAAGTCACTTAACTCTTATGCCATGCATTAGGCCTTCAACAACTCTAGAAACATAATCCAGACATTTTTAAAAACTTGGCGGGAGCGTAATGCTAGTCTAAAATCATGCAATTCAAGAGTGAAATCGTGCAAGAAAACTTAATGTAAAACTACCCACAACACTTGGTAATACCCTCATGCAACATACATCAAAAGCCTTCATGAAATCTCAAGATAGGTCTAAGATTCATCGCTTAAAACATACTTAAACAGTCACACTTTTACAAAACCCCAACATAGTTCATAGTCAAATTCATGATAGAAAACCCATAAGTAAAACAAACTTAGAAACTAGTAATTTAGGTGAAAAGGAAGCTCGAACGCTATGGATAAAAGGTCCCAATGGTTGAAACCCACATACCTTAACTTTGGAAAATTTCTTGATGAAAATTAGAATGGAGATTTGATGCTTGAATGAAAACCTTAAGATCTGGAATGAGTTTGGAACCCTTAATTTTAAGTAAAATATTTGTCTAAGTGTTTAGAAGAGTATTGGCGAATGTCTTGTATGAAATGAAGGTGAAATATGGCTAAGTATAAATATTTTCATGCATGATAAGACTTAGGCCCATTACCCAAAAGCCTTGGACTAAACAAGAAAACTGTACAAAAATAACACTGGTCTGCTACGGAGGTGTGTCGTGGTACCATCGTGGATAGACACTAGATTAGCAAAATTATGGATTTTCAAATTTTGATACGGTTGCTGTAAAATGAGGTTAGACCCATTCCCAGTCAATTTTCACCCCCGATCAAGAATATAAAGTCGAATTTTTAATATCACGCACGAATTTTGAGATTTATAGAAATTATGATTTTGGGCACTTTGGAGGCATATTTTTCAGCACTTTTTGGGGTCATTTCAGTACTATCAATAAAGGACTTATTTGGGAGTTTCTCTTATCCAACAACAATCACTTATGAGCCAATGATTGTACAACAATCCTGCTGATGTCGCTATAGTCGTTCCGTTCTTGGCAGTAAAGAACGAATCAGATCCATAATGGATTAGGTCCATCAAGTCTGGTATTGTTTTAGGAATTTCCAATCAAGAGGGAACATGCGATATAATGGTTCAATCCTCACCTACGCTTGGCGACGTACTTAATGACTTCGAGTGGGCTTACTCTTATTCATTTTGGTGCTCGATACTACTCCAAATAGCCAATGCTCATAAGATGATCCATCTCAAATGATCATATCAATTAGCCTCGTAGGGACTCTCATCATTCCATCAGTTCTATCATAATTAATCCTTCCGGCCAATCTTTGTAGTTCATTTATGAATACTCATAGGACCATCAACTTCTATCAACATACCATCATGCTCACATCACAATCACAATCAACAATCTCAACTCAAGGCTCTAGACTCAATTTCTAGGTTCATTCATGCATTTATTTACATAGTAAGGTATAGGATTTATGTATTAACTCATGAGATGTATTTAACCAGTAAAACCAAGTTTATGATGATCATCAACATGTGAAAACATATTGACATTCAAGAAACATGTGTGAGGACTCAATACATTCACAATCTTTCTGTTACCATCAATATGGGCACACAGAAAAGGACAATTCCTTGTTTTAGTTTAGCCTTACATACCTCTTATGGAGTTTTGACAATCAATCTTACAAGAATTTGCCCTCAATTCTCTTGAACCCTTGCTCCTCCTCTCTTTTCCTCAGCCCTAGGCTTCAGTAAAAATTTAGAAAGACTTAAGAATGGATGTTAAAACCCTTTTTATGCTAATAACAACCTATTTTGATCATCTTTCAAATTTAGGAGGGGTTGGAAAAAGACTGGAATGCTTCTGTTGAAAAAACAGAAAAATTCCCCTTCGGCGTACCAAAGCTGCGTGGCGGACATGGTCAAATTTGGGGGCTTTTCGCTGAAAATTCTCTAATTGAGTTTTCTAATCCTGTAGAAAATATTGGGATCATATCCAAGTGTAAGATTGTGAAAAGTCAGCATCCCGCGCGTGTCACACTCTTTTCTAGAATTGCATTTTCACATCAAAAATTTATATTTCGATCTGATTACTCCAAAAATCAACCAAGACCTTTTTCCCACACAAGTCTTTGTGTTGATCATAGTTTCGGCCTCAAATTTTCCATCAGAGTTTGGGAAGACATATTATGCGCACATCTCTTCTCTAGGGGTACTTTTGTGATTTCATCGGGTGTTACATTATCTCCCCTTGGATCATTCATCCTTTAATGAAGATTAAAGGTTGACATTAAGGCACCAATAATCAATCAAGACTCCTCTCGACAATCAATCAACCAATAAACTATCGACCCATCAACCATGTAGACAATCGTTATTCAAACTCAGGAATAGACAAATCAACTCAGGGATAGACAAATCAATTCAAATCATGACTATTACCTTCAACATTCTCATCATCAGGCACAAATAGATGCAGGCATTTATTTAGCATTCATATCTTCCTCAGCTTCCCACGTGGCTTCCTCGACAAATTCATTTCTCCATAAAATATTCACTCAGGCTATCTCCTTGGTTCTCAATTTGCGAACCTGAAGATCAAGGATTTGGACTTAGATCTCTTTATAAGACAAGTTATCCTTCACTACAATACTCTCAATAGGGATTACCAAGGAAGGATCTCCCAAGCATTTCTTCAACATCGACACGTGAAAATCGAATGAATAGCATCTAGCTCAAAAGGTAACTCTAACTCATAAGCAACCTTCCTAATCATCTTCACAATGATAGGGACCAATATAGCGTGGACTCAGTTTTCCCTTCCTAAATCTCATGACACCCTGCATGGGTGACACCTTCAAGTATACCCAATCATTCACTTCAAACACTAAGTCTCTGCTTTTCACATCGGTGTAGGATTTATGACAGCTCTGTGTGTTCTTCAACCTTTCTTTAATAACCTTTACCTTGTCCATCGACTAATAGATAAGATCAGGTCCAATCAACTCGGCTTCTCTAACTTCAAACCACCTAATTGGTGATCTACATTTCCTCCCATACAAACCCCCTTAGGGAGCCATCTGAATACATGCATGATAACTATTGTTATATGAAAAATATATTAGAGGTAAATGGTCATCCCAATTTCCCTTAAAGTCAAGGACACAAGCCCTCAACATATCCTCTAAGTCTAAATGGTACACTCATCCTGGCTAATCTGCCTGAGGATGAAAGGCGGTGCTCACATTCACCTTAGTACCCAATCCTTTCTAAAATGATCCCAAAAATTAGGATGTGAATTGAGTTCCCCTGTCCGAGATGATAGACAACCAAACTCCATGCAACCTCACCATTTTGCGGATGTATAACTTGGCATACTCTTCTACAGTATTAGTCGTCTTAACTGCTAAGAAGTAAGTTGATTTAGTCATCCTATCAACTATCACCCATATCGAATCATACTTCTTTCAGGACTTAATAGACTGGAATGAAGTCCATATTGCTCATTTCCCATTTCCATTCAGGAATCTTAAAGTTCTGAGCTAATGTACATAGCCTTTGATGCTCAACTTTAACTTGTTGACAATTCAGGCACATAGTAACAAACTCAGCAGTATCCCTCTTCATTCCACACCACCAATAGACTTCCCTCACCAGCACATATTCAGGCATTTTTTGGGGTAGTTACAATATCTGCCCCTTGGGAACATTCGTCCCCAAATGTTAAAGAAATATACAAAAGAAGAATAATCATAAACAGACCAGCCCCAACAAGAATGCAATAACACACCTAAAACACCATTTTAAAAATCTTAACATAAGTGTAAAATCACCGTGAACCTTTTCAATGTAAACGTGAATGCATTCAAATGACTTAGCGGCTGGAACATGAGACATAAAATCATAAAGAAAAGCTTGACATGATACTATACACTTGAATAGAATGAAATAGGTACGAATATCGCTTTTTCATGCCCGCTCCAGCTCCCCGAGCGGCACCATCGACTTGGCGATTCTTCCAATGGGCCTTGACGAACACTACGTCTTCATTAATCAACTTTTTCATCCCTTCCATCCATTACCTCCACCGGGACTTTCTCCTAAGCCAACTTATCCTCCACAACACCCACAATCTCAAAGAGTTCTATGATACAGGAATCACCAACACATTCCCTCAACCCAAAAGCATGAAAACAAGATCCCTAGGTAATTCCAATCCTTAAGCAACCTTACTAACCTTTCTCTACACCCTACAAAGTCTCACAATCCTAAACTCAATTGCCAATCTTAAACCCATCTAGTCCACTTGGTACCATAAACCACCATCTCCCCCTTGGGGAGAACCTCCACTCTACCATCTCTTCACCCAAAACTTCTAACATTAATAAGACGTAATCAAGGCCTTGCTTAATCTAGACCTCTCCAACCAAAGAAGATTTGGAACCATCAAGAATACTACACCACCATGCTCAACTTCTTCCAACTTAATCCCCCAATCTAGCCAAACGATGGACCCATCTAGTCACCTCTTACAACCATCATCAACACATGCTAGGCTACTTTAAGCACCGACAAAACATTAGCCTTATCGGGGAAAATGATGCACACTCATGGCTTGATCCTTAAAGTATTCCAACCACCTTTTTGTTATCCTTCATCCACACCTATCCTATTTAGAAAACAACCTCTTATCCCCAAGGCTTACAAAACTACCCCCAAATGATTCAGAAGCTCTAAATAAATCAATGCTTCACCACTAGAGACCAGCTCCAACAAGCCAAGGTAGGGTTTTAAGACCCTATTCATGAAACCCATAACATAGCCGGTGTATAAGTCAACCAAACAACTCCAACAATACTCAAATGCTCACCCCTAGTCCGGAAAGACACTAGGAGTATCATCTACCCTCATCCACACTTAGAGACAAAACCCAAACATAGATCAAGCTTAGAGAAGTGACTAACCCAATGTAGTTGGCCATATAAGCTGACCATCCTTAACCATCACATTACAACCTTACGGTTCTACACTCATTAGAAACACGATATGCAAGTAACCAAACCATCTCAAAACCTCCAATCCAACAAACTAAGTCCAACTAAAATCACAAGACAAGACCCTACAAAATAAGAACATGCACCAACCCTTAGAGATCAATTGGATCTTAAGACGAGAATGAACCTACCTCCTTTGCTACCATTTGACAACCTCCCACTCAAAGATGGGTTCATAGGGAGTTGAATTCTAACTCTACATTTCTACTATCTATAGGGACATAATATACATGCAACTAATCTACCCCAGCCATGACTTTTAATTCAATCGCATCAACTGCCACAAGTCACAATGCAAGGCCTAAACCAAGATGAACACGTAACAACACCTATGAACATTCTTAGCAACAATATACTCAAAAAGAGGTAGACACCAAAGGTTCACATAACAACTCGGGGCACACAAGAGGCCCATGAGCAACCAAAATGGAATACTGCAAGGTATAGAGGAACTTGAATCCATCAAAATCAAAACTTTCAGCTTACCTGTGAAGCACCAAGCCAAGTCAAGTGACCCCTAGAGGGGTATGGTTCAGAACGTTGATGACCATCCTTATGATTTTTAGGGACCCACGGATAATGCCTCATCTTATGATCCATTCCACCATATCTAAAACAATCACCTAAGCCGGCTAAGCATTCTCCCGGGGTGGTACCTTCCACACTTGTCACATGTAAGAGGAGTTTGCCCACCAACACCTTCACCTTGATACTTGGGGTTGGCCACCCCATCGTTGGCAACCCTCTTATTTGGAGCATCATCAGACTCTTGGCCTCGGAAGCTACAATCAAATCAAGCCCTCTTGGACCCCTCACTTTTCCTCTTTTTAAGCTTCTCCCCCTCACGTTGTTCAGCATAAATTATGAGGCGGGAAAAATCCATATCACTAATCATAATAAAACTGGCATTCGTCACTCACCATATCGGAGACACCCATCAATAACTTGTTCATTTAGCCCTTGGGTTGAGAACCAAGTGAGGAGAATATTTAGAGAGTTGGTTGAACTTGAGGGCATACTCCCTCCCACTTAAAGATCCTTGTTTCAAGTTCATGAACTCCACCAATTTACCTTCTCTAACCTCAAAAGGGAAGAACTGATTAAAAAAAACCTCCTTTAACTCCTCCCATAGAACCACATTACTAACCCCCTTCTCTTATTTCCATTGATTAAACCATATTTGTGCTACCCCTTTGAGTTGGTAAGCTACAAACTCCACCTTTTCTTGCGATTTAGCTCCCATGATAGCCAATGCCTTGTAGACCTCATCAATGAACTCTTGAGGGTCCTCCTCTACCTTAGATCCATAGAATTTCGACGGATTCATCCTCATAAAGTCCCTCGCTCAAGATGCTGGAGTAGAAACATGAGGGGCTTGGACCCCTCGGTTGTCTTGATTAGCCACAACTTGAGCTAACATAGTAAGTGCATCCAAAAATTCTTCATAGAGTCAGTTGTTCTTTGGGCGAGCGGGCTCTTCTTTCTCTTATGTTAGAAATGATCTAGCATAGCAAAGAACAATCTTTGGTGGGGGGGAGGGAACTTACTCCTACACTATAGCACGACTTAGAACATGAAAAAGAATAACATTTCCTAAAATGTCTCAAAGCCTATTATTGATAGTTGTGGTGCACAACACAACCATTAATAAGACTCTAATAAACGTGGTGTGTTACACTCCAAGGATCTAACAACCTAGTGCTCTGATACCATCTTTATCATGAACCAAGCCTAGGGCCTAGAAGTGACCGGCGAATGGGGAACCCAACGAAACCATAAACAAGTCTCATAGCATATCATTTCACATCCTTAGTTGCGGAAGCAATTAAAATGACAATGAGAGATAAGCATAAAAAAGGGAATTGGGACTAAGGGTAAACTTTCATATCATAACATCAAGAAACAAGAGAGTCAAGTCTCATAGCATGGATACATAATATATCCAACAACACCTCTACTACGTAGATTAGAGTGGGGGCCACGATAGATAACCCGACTCACCCTCGTAGACAATACTTAAATAAAGGAAAGATAGCTTTAGTACATAGAAAGAGATCATAAGAAACGTCCCTGGAATGGAGGACTCACCATCAAACTTAAGAGACAATCGTACTAGCCACGTGGAGGAGGAGGATGATCAAGCGGTGCAACAGTTCCTACATGGTGACATCATGTAGGCATAGAGTATGTGTTAGTATGTTTGAATGTACTAAGTATGTGGTATACAATGCAACAAGAGATAGGCATCATAAGCGAAATGCATAATCATAAGCAATGAATAACATACTAACAATATGACATGTATGAATGATGTATGAAGTAAAAAACCATGCTTATAATCAAAATAAACTTGTATAGTTCATAATACATAGTGTGGGAAGAAACCTCAACCATCATAAAATAATACAAAGCAAGCTACAACTCGGAATCCCGATGTCAACCCCACATCAAAGGAAAAGGGGAAGTTACTTACCAAGGTGAACCTCCTAATGCCTTAGTAGATCCACTAGGCCTTATGTGAACTGGGTACTCGCCTCTAGCACTTGGAATCGGGTACTCGCCTAAATCCTAGACTCAGGTACTCGCATCAAGCCCTCATATTTAGGGTACGCACCTCTTAAAGATATGGGCAATGGCCTCTATTCCCTTCACCCATGGTGGCACGTAGTTCTAGGACTTGGGGACTCACCTCTTGTCCACTCGATGCTAAGTATAATCCCACGGAAAATATAAGATAATCATACTTTAATAACTTGCAATAAACATAGAGACATGGCACAAGTAGCTCTCAACATCATTGACCTCAAAATGTGGGCCTAACTTCAATCATAAGAATGGGTCATCATCAATATTACCCTTTCAATAACATCAACATCAAAGGCTCACAAGAGGCATAATCTTAAGAAAGGGGCTTAATCCGACCCTACAACAT
>JAPFFP010044922.1:0-34597 GCA_026153255.1 Solanum medicagineum | reverse complement strand
CAAATTCACTTGATACTCTAATCATGCACCGAAAATATACTTAAGTTCAAATTACACGACATTCACAACAAAATTTCTCAATTGTATAATTATCCTTAATTCGAAGAAATATGGGGTTTAACAAAGACGATTGTTAATAGATTCATCCTAGGTAAGTAAGGCTAGACCAAAAACATAAGATTGTTCTGTCATGAGCCCCATAGATAGTGATAGATAAGAGTTGAAAGTTCCTGAATCTATGTACATGATTGTTGATTATTTTCTTGAGAAATCATATTAATTACATGTAATTCCATATGTGGATAATCATCAAGAACTTGTTTTCTGGAATTTATTATGTTGTATGAGATATTATGTGACCTTATATGATAATTTTGAATGCATGCATGAATGAACTTAGGGATTAAGTTTAGAGCCTTGATTTGAGAATGTTGATTGTGATTGTGATGTGAGAATGATGAAACGATGAGTTGATAGAGCTTGAAGTCCTATGAGTCTTTATAAAAGAACTCTAATGATTTTTCTGTTTGATTGTTCCTTAAAGTTTGTTCTAAGCCTTGAGCTATTGATTAACATTTTGAATGATGAGATGATGAGAGTCCTTATGAGACTTATTGAATGATGAGTGCCTCCACGAGGCTAATTTGAGATAATTTGATGGGATTGATTGTCTTATGAGTATTGCGCCTTCGGAGGAGTATCAAACACCAAAAGAGTAAGAGTTAATCCAACTCGCACTCGTTAAACTACGTTGCCAAGCATAGGTAAGGATTTCAACCATTACATTACATTGTGGTTCCCTCTTGATAAAGTCCTTGAAACAATAGAGGACTTGTTTGATTTGCTGTTGGTCCTTAGTGGATTCAATTTGTTCCCTACCTGGTAAGTAAGGAATGACCGGGGCTGTATCAGCGTGATTGTTGTACAATCACTAGCTCATAAGTGATTGTTGTTGGATAAGAAAAACTCTTAAAAATTTTCTACACTAGCACTCTGAGTCGAGATGAGATGAGATAGTTGAGTTGAGTCCCTTTGAGATGAGTTTGATTTGATTGATGAGGTTTGATTGGTTTGTGGGTCACTTTCTACTCTTTATTCTTGCTTTAGATAGACATTTGATATGTTAATTTGTTATTATTCTTGAGCTAACTAATGTTTCATATTATTCTACTTATTTTTGTTTCATTTAGCTATTTTACATACTGTACATTCTACGTACTGATGCCACTCTACACTACATCATTTTATGATGCAGATATTGGGATTAGAGATCATCAACAGACGCATCATTGTGGATTTAGGACATTCAGTTGATTGGTGAGCCTTTCCTACTTCAAAGGATATATTACTTTTATTTCATCTTGCTTTAGAGTTAGACTTGATAGATTATTTTTTATTTGAGGTAGCCATAGGCTGTCATTGGCTTCGCTTGATATGATAGTGATAGAAGCTTCATAGACTAAAGTCGAATGTTAATTGTTAAGATTTGTTGAGTTAGTTCTTTCTACTAGCCTTTCATTATTATATTATCTTGAGATTATATAAATGTGCCCATTTACTTTCTTATGTCTTCCGCTGATTAGTAGAAGTTTATTGATTGAATGATTGTGATGAGGCCATGTGGTTCACTTGGGGACAAGCAATAGTCTCTGGGTGTTGGTCACGTCTTGGGTACCCTCTCGGGGCATGACAAACCTTGTATTAGTGCACGAGTTGAAGTGTCCTAGGGAGTATATGAGATTGTGTTTGGTAGAGTCCTCATTATTGGTGTGACGAGCTCTACATACATAATTTGGAGCCTCTAAGGCATTTGGGAATTGTGTCCCTTCTTTCATGCTCTAAATCGTGCTATAGAGTTCTGCTCTATGAAAGTTCTCTTCTAATTCATGCTTTACGTGTTGCAGTGTTGTGATCATGCCTCCTAGAAGAGCTGCCAGAGGTAAAAGACATCCCGCCAGATAGAATGTCAACCCACCTGAGCCTCAAGGACATGAGGAGCCTTTTGTTGAACAACCACCACAAGATGAGGTCTCTAAAAATGAGCTATGACAGACTATTCAATCTTTAGCCTAGGATATCACAGCACCTACACAATCAATGGGTAAACAAGATGCACATGACACATCTAGACTCTAGGAATTCTTGAGAATGAATTCGCTTAAATTTAAAGAGTCTGCATCAATAAGGATCCTAATAACTATGAGGAGTAGCTTCGAAAAGTGTTCCAAGTGATGCATGTGGCTGATGCTGACAACGTTGAACTGGCTGCTTACTAACTCAAAGGTGTGGCTAGACTTTGGTTCGACCATTAGAACAAGGGTAGGGGAGAGGATGCCCCAGTTCAGACATGGGAAATGTTTGAGGAAGCTTTCTTGGGGCGCTTCATTCCAAAAGAACAAAGAGAGGCGAAGGTAAGAGAGTTCTTAAACTTGAAACAGGTCTTTATGACTATGAAAGAGTGTGGGCTGAAGTTTTACTCAACTACCGTGATATTCTCTAAAGATGGTTGCTGATATAAGGTGGAGAATGGGAATGTGTGTTGATGGGTTGGATAGAGGGCCGAAGAGAGATGGGAAGTGAACAATTCTTGTCAGTGATATGGATATTTAGAGAATGATGACCTTTGTGCAACAAGGTGATAAGGAGAGACAACATGATAGAGAGGAGTTCAAACGTAAGAAAGCTAAAACATCTAGTCATGAGGTTGAAAATAAGGGAAATGGTAACAAGATTTAGAAGACACCAGTACCATCATCTTCTAGTGCACCTGCGCTCGGAATCAGGAATGATCAGAGGTCCCAGAATATTGTAGCTCATAGATATCAGTCACAAGCCAGTGTGGCTCAAGGTTCACTAGGTCAACCACCATGTGGTACATGTGGAAAATTACACATGGGTAAATGTCTCGAAGGGAGTGATGTATGCTACAAAGGTGGCCAAGCATATTACTATCAGAGAGATTGTTCAATATGGGCTAACCGGGCTCAATCTTCTGGACTAGCACCACCAACTAAGGGAATTCAGAGAGGTACTACGTCAGTCACAAGTGTAGCTACAAATCGTTTGTCTGCCATGGGTAGTCGAAAAGATCAGGAGAAATCCCCTAAATATTATGATGGGTATAATTTGAGTCTTTTCATGTTGATTGTTGTGTTTTGATGAAGCCTGGTGCCACATTATCTTTTGTAACTCCTTATGTGACTAGTAGATTGATAGAAACCCTGAGAGTCTTCTGATCCCGTTGATGTTTCTGCTCTAGTGGGTGAGTCTATTCGATCTAAGAGGGTCTATAGAGCTTTTGTAGTGTCCATTCATCATAGGGATACTATCATTGATTTTTTTTGAGTTAACGATTACTTATTTTGATGTGATCCTTAGCATTGATTGGATTCACGCATATTATGCCACTGTTGACTTTAGAGCCCGAACAGTTAAGTTCAAATTTCTGAATGAACCTGTTCTATAGTGGAAGGGTGATTCTATTTCACCTAGAGGGAAGTAGTGTCCATTCATCATAGGGATACTATCATTGATTTTTTTGAGTTAAGGATTACTGATTTTGATATGATCCTCGGCATTTATTGGCTTCACGCATGTTATGCCACCATTGACTTTAGAGCTTGAACTGTAAGTTCTAATTTCTGAATGAACCGGTTCTATAGTTGAAGGCTGATTCTATTGCACCTAAGGAAAGTTTATCTCATATCTTTGAGCTAGAAAGCTTATTTCTAAAGGTTGTATCACCACCTTGTGGGAGTTAAATCTGATGATGTTGAGTCCCCAACTGTTAAGTCAGTTCTGATTGTGAGTGAGTTTCCTGAAGTGTTTCCTAAGGATCTGCCAAGAGTCCCTCCTGATAAGGAGATTGACTTTGGGATCGATGTTTTTCTCGATACCCAACCTATCTCGATTCCACCTTATAGGATGGACCCCACTTAATTGAAAGAGTTGAAAGGACAATTAACAGATCTGTTAGAGAAGGGTTTCATAAGGGCGAGTGTTTCTCCTTGGGGTGCCCCTATCCTATTCGTGTGAAAGCAGATGGGTCTCTCAGAATCTGTATTGACTATAGGCAACTGAACAAGGTCACCATAAAGAATAGGTAACCTCTCCCAAGGATAGATGATTTGTTCAAGCAACTTCATCGTGCCTCTTGTTTATCAAAAATAAACCTCAGATCTAGCTACCATCAGTTGACAGTAAGGGAATGTGATATCCCAAAGACAGCCATTAGGACTAGATATGGCCATTTTAAGTTCTTAGTCATGTCGTTTGGGTTGACGAATGCACTACAACCTTCATAGATTTGACAAGGGTGTTCAGATAGTACCTTGATATGTTTGCGATTGTGTTCATTGATGATATTTGGTGTATTTAAGGGATGAGGAAGAGCATGCAAATCACCATAGAATTGTCCTACAAAAACCTAAAGACCCTGAGTAACATGTGAAATTCTCGAAATGTGAGTTATAGCTCAAGTCAGTGGCTTTCCTTGGCCATGTTGTTTTTGGTGATGGTATTTGAGTGGATGCCCAAACAATTGAAGTAGTTAAGGACTGGACCAGACCGACCTCCTCGATGGACATAAGAAGTTTTTTGGGGTTGAGGCTATTACCACAGACTTTTTGAGGGATTTTCTTCCCTATCTGCACCATTGTTTAAGTTGACTCAGAAAAATGTCAAGTTTCAGTGGTCTGATTAATGTGAAAAAAGTCACCAAGAGTTGAAGACTAGATTGATTACTGCACTAGTTTTAACCTTGCCCGAGGGGACAATTGACTTCATAATCTATTGTGATGCTTCAAGAGTTGGGTTGGGATGTGTTCTGATGCAGAGAGGGAAAGTGATAGCACATGCTTCTAGACAACTTAAGATTCATGAGAGGAACTATCCGACCCATAATCTTCAGTTAGCAGCAATGGTGTTTGCACTTATAATTTGGCGCCACTACTTGTACAGGGTGCATCTGGATTTGTTCACCGATCACAAGAGCTTACAATATATCAGTCAGAAAGAGCTCAATCTGCGATACAAGAGATGGATAGAGTTGCTCAAGGGTTATGGCATGAGCATTCTCTACCATCTAGGTAAAACTAATATTGTTACTGATGCTCTTAGCAGGTTGTCTATAGGTAGCACAACCTATGTTGAGGAAGGGAAAAAGGAATTAGAGCATTCTCTACCATCCAGGTATAACTAGTATTGTTACTGATGCTCTTAGCAAGTTGTGTATGGATAGCACAACCTATGTTTAGGAAAGAAAAAAGGAATTAGCTAAAGAAGTGCATGGATTTTCTCGATTATAAGTTCAACTTGAGGAGAATGATGAGGGACGAGTCAATGTTTGGAACGAGTCTGCTTCATCCTTAGTTGCGGAGGTGAAAGAATAATAAGACCAAGATCTTCTCATACTCCAATTGAAGGAGGTTGTCCACAAACAAAAAGTTATGGTCTTCTCCAAAGGGGGAGATGGAGTATTGAGATACCAGAGTAGATTGTGAGTCCCAGATGTAGATGGTATTCGAGAACGGATTATGGCAGAAGCCCATAGCTCTAGATATTCCATTTATCCTGGCTCTACCAAGATATACCACGATTTTAGGGAAGTCTATTGGTAGAGTGAAATGAAGAGGGATATTGATGAGTTTGAGTTTGTTCCAAGTGCCCAAATTGCTAGCAAGTGAAATTTGAGCATCAAACACCATGTGGATTGGCTCAGAACTTTGATATTCCTCAATGGAACTACGAGATGATCAATATGGACTTCACTATTGGTCTACCAAGGTCTCGACAACAACATGATTTGATTTGGGGGATTGTGGATAGGATTTCCAAATCGGCTCAATTCTTAGTAGTTAAGACAACTAACACTGCAAAGGAGTATGCCAAAGTTGTATATCCAAGATATTGTGAGGTTGCATGGAGTTCCCTTGTCCATCGTCTCGGACAGAAAAGCTCAATTCACTTCCCAATTTTGGGGATCTTTTCATAAATGATTGGGTATGAAAGTCAATTTGAGTACAGGCTTTCATCCACAGACAAATAGTCAGGCAGAGCCTACCATTCAGATGTTAGAGGATATGTTGAGAGCCTGTGTTCTTGATTTCAAAGTAAATTAGGGCGATCACCTACCATTGATTGAATTTTCATATAACAATAGTTATCATGCAAGCATTCAAAGGACTCCCTACAAAACTTTGTATTGGAGGATATGTAGATCAAATGTTGGAGAGGTGGAATTGATTGGGCCTGATCTTGTCCACCAGTCAATGGAGAAGGTTAAGGTCATTAAAGAGCGGTTGAGGACTGCACAAAGTCATCTTAAATCCTACATTGATGTGATGAGGATAAACTTAGAGTTTAAGGAAAATGATTGGTTATAATTGAAAGTCTCATCTATGAAGGGTGTCTTGAGATTTGGGAAGAAGGTTATATTGAGTCCATGTTATGTTGGGCCTTATCAAATTGTGAAGAGGATTGGGAAGGTCGCATATGAGTTAGAGTTGCCTTCTGTGTTAGATGGTATTAATCCATTGTTCCATTGGTCGATGTTGAAGTAGTGCTTTGGAGATCCTACCTTGGTGATCCCTATTGAGAGTATTGGATTGAAGGATAGCTTTTATTATGAAGAGATTCCGGTCAAAATCCTTGATCGTCAGATTCGCAAATTGTGAACAAAAGAGATAGCCTCAGTCAAAGTCCAGTGGAGAAATCAATTAGTTGAGGAAGCCACATTGGAAGCTAAGGAAGAGATGAAAGAAAAATATTTGCACCTGTTCGTGCCCAATGATGAGAAGGTTGAAGGTAAAATTCCTTACCCTTAACTAAATTGATTGTCTTTTCTTTAGTTGATTGTCTATTATTGAGTCTGAATAGAGATTATTGATAGTGATAAGGAGTCGAAAGATTGATTGATAGATGTGAATATTGAGATGAGTATTGACTCTATTCGTGCCTTCATATCCAACTTTACTTATCATTCAAGGAAGAATGATCCCAAGGACGAGATGATATAACACCCAATAAAATGACAAAAATACCCGTAGAGTAGAGACCTATATATAACTTGTCTTCCCATGCTCTGTTTGCAAATCCGAGGTTGTATATGCAATCATCATGAAAAATTGAGTGGAAGAATAGTCTTAGTCGATTTTTAGAGCGACCAAATCAACAGATAATTTTTTGGTCCAAAAACAAAAACCAGTGACAATGCCCGACAGAGGTGCATCACATCTCTCTAGCGGATCTACATTTATTTTTTTCAAATTTTTTTCGACGAAGATTGGAAAATTCATTTAGAATGTTTCCCAAAAAAATACACATGGGTGCGACGAGTCCGCATCGCGGTCCTATTTTCCCATAGTGTAAAGTTTTCTGAAAACTTATAAGGGACATTTTGGACAATTCTCAACCCCTCCTAAACTCAAACCACTATCAAAATAGGTTTTTTGAGCGTAAAAAGGTCAAAAACTCCTTTCTAAGTCATTGAAAAGTTAGGGCTTGAGAGAAGAGAAGAGAGAGGCGTAGATTGGAGAATCCAAAGGAAATTCTCGAAGAAGATTGTTGATAGCTTTATCCCAGGGATGTAAGGCTAAATAAAAGGCATGAGATTATTCTCTGATATGCCACATAGTTAGTTTTAGATGAGAGTTGAATGTTCTTGAGTCTACATACATGATTCTTGATTATTTTCTTGAGAAATTATATTACGTATATGTATTTTCGTATGTGGGTGATTATCATAAACTTTTTTCTTAAATTGATTACTTTGCATGAGATATTGCATAACCCTACGTGATAATTTTGAAAGTATGCATAAATGAACCTAAGCATTGAGTCTAGAGCCTTGATTTGAGAATGTTGATTTTGATTGTGATGTGAGAATGATGAAACGATGAGTTGATAGATCTTGATAGTCCTATGAGTCTTCATAAATAATTTGTTCCCTAAAGCTTGTTCTAAGCCTTGAGTTTTTTATTGAGATGTTAATTGATGAGATGATGAGAGTCCCTATGAGACTGAATGAATGATGAGTGCCTCGATGAGGCTAATTTGAGATAATTTGATGAGTTTGATTATCTTATGAGCATTGAGTCTTGTGAGGAGTAAACGAGCATCGAAAGTATAAGAGTTAATCCAACTCGTATTCGTCAAACTACGTAGCGTAGGTGAGGATCTAAATCATCACATTACATTGGGGTTCCCTCTTGATAGATTCCCTGAAACAAAAGAGGACTTATTTTATTTGTTGGTGGTCCCTAGTGGATTCGATTCGTTTCCTACTTCGTAAGTACAGAATGGTTGTGGAAACATTAGCGTGATTTTTATACAATCACTGGCTCATATGTGATTGTTGTCAGATAAGAGAAACTCCTAGAAATCTCCTACACTAAATACTCCGAGTTGAGATGATATGAGATGAGTTGAGTTGAGTCCCTTTGAGATGAATCAGATTTGATTGGTTGATGGGTCACTTATCTATTGTTTATTCTTGCTTTAGATAAACATTTGACATGTTGACTTGTTATTATCCTTGAGTTGACTGATGTTTCATATTATTCTACCTATTTCTGTTTCATTCAGCTATGTAACATACCATACATTTCACGTACTGATATCACTCGGTGCTTCATCATTTTATGATGCAGATACAGGGGTTAGAGATCATCAATAGGAGCATCGTTGAGGATCTAGGATGTTCAACTGATTGGTGAGTCTCCCCTATTCTAGAAGATCTATTACTTTTATTTCATCTTGCTTTAGAGTTAGACTTAATAGCTTATTTTTTATTTGACATAGCCATGGGTATGTCATTGGCACCATTTGATATGATAGTGACAGAGGTCTCATAGAGTAGAGTCGAATGCTAATTGTTAAGATTTGTTGAACTAGTCCTTTTGACTAGCCTTTAATTATTATATTATTTTGAGAATAGATAGATTTACCCATTTACTTTGTTATGTTTTCCGTTGATTAGTAGAAGTTAATTGATTGAATGAATGTGATGATGCCAAATAGTTCGCTTAGGGACTAGCAGTAGTCTCTAGGTGCCGACCACGTCTTGGGTATCCTCTCAGGGTGTGATACTCAAGCTAAGTTCTTCTCAAGCCTACAATTCAAGCTTATTTATATTGTTTAAGGCCATCATGGGTCTCCTACATCAAGCCAAGTTCAAAGGAATTCCATTGGCTAAGTTTTTCTAATCTCCTTTATGAGATGCTAAGCATGTCAGAAGCGATTCTTGGAATGACCTAACTGATATCTAACATATAAAAAAATAAGTGCCATATATTTGATGTTATCTTGTATAGGATTAATAGATGCACATTTGACTCTCTATACAATCCACATAAAGAACGTTTTGACCAAATTTTGGAGACTTGCTTTTTTGTAGTCTCTCATAGGTTACTCTTCAAAAAGAGAAGTCTTAGAAAGTGTAAGTAGTTAAATATTCTTATGTTCATAAGTGGAGGTGTGTTTATACTTTATTCTTAAGATATGACTTATCGTATTTTCTATATGCTCTTTTTGAACATTTTAGATTTTATACTAATTCATACTCCAAAACAAAGAAGGATGAACATGCACTCAGTTCAAAAGCCTGTGTTCCCCGTATGGTTATTTAAAAAAATGATCCATACACGCATAGATTCTACATGGTTCAAAGTTTTCCTTGTTGACTTTCTCTATTACTTAAGATCCCTTATTAATATTGTCTAAACTTAGCTTGCTTAAATTGTATATGTTTAACTATGTTTTTTTCATTTTGTTATATCTTTGAAACCTATAAGCGTTCTTGTATGATTTTTTTTTAGTTATTGACAATGACTTATATGAGTCTTTGCGTCAATTTTCCATTAGTATAACAACTATTGTATATTGGTTGTTCTTTATCAAGGGTTCTAGCATAGGTTTTCTATTTTTTAGCAGCATGTGTATTTTCGAATCTTGTAACTGTCTATTCATTATCTTTTTCTTTGCTAAAGTGATTATTTTTTATTGTCTAAAATGAAGAATTTTATTTTCAAACTTCATGTTGAACTTACTTTTGTCACAATTTTCTGCAGGAGGATGTTTCTTGGCATCCAGACTTCTCCAAAGATCCTCGAAATCTTAGATTGGGTCTTTCAAGTGATGGATTCAATCCATTTCAAACCATGAGCATTTCTCATAGCACATGTCCTATTATGTTGATGAATTATAATTTATCACCATGGATTTACATGAAGCCAGAGTACATAATGTTGTCAATGATCATTCCAGGTCCATCCTCTCTAGGAAATTATATAGATGTGTATCTACTATCTACAACCATTGACTGATGAATTAAAGGAATTATGGAAATTTGGTGAAGAAACTTATGATGCTCATACAAATCAAACATTTGAAATTCGTGCAGCCTTATTATGGAAAATTTTGTGATTTTTCAGCACTAGCAATGTTGTCCGGATGGAGTACTAAGGGGAAATTAGCATGTTCAAGTTGTAACTATAACACATGCTCTCAATATCTAAAATATAGTCGCAAGATGTGTTACTTATGTCATCGAGCATTTTTGCATCCTGAGCATCTGTCATGACCCAAGCCTAGGGCCTAGACGTGACACGACCAATGGGGAAACCAAAAGAACCCCAAATAAGCGTCTTAACTTTTCATTACACATCATTGGTCACAAAAGAATACAAGAGACATAAAAGAATAAGAATAGGGGCAAAGGGCTAAGGGGAGAGTCTGCATAACATCATAATCAAGAGACAAGTGTCAAAGCTCATATCATAGATACATAATATGTCCAACAAACACCTCTAATACTTAGATAAGAGCAGGGGCCAAGACAAAGAAACCGGGCTCACCTTCATAGTCAAAATAGAACTTAAATAAGAATGTCTCAATATATAACAAGAGAACAAAGACTAAGGTCCCCGAAATGGAGGACTCACCAACTAGATTGAGTATCACTAAACTAGCCATGTGGAGGAGAAAGATCAACTTGGTCTCCAGTTCCTACATGGTGATATCATGTAGGCAAGAGTATGCGTTAGTATGTTTGAATATACTAAATATGTAGGATGTAATGCAACAAGATGTAGGCACCATAATCAAAATATATAGCAATAGGCAATAGACAACATACAACAATATGGCTTGTATGCTCAATGCTAAAGTAAACGATGCTTAAATAACTCATGCTCATATAAGATATCATATGCGTAGAATAGACCAAGCTAGATTTCAAAAGTACAAACCCCTTGGTAGGTTAGTGATGATGCCGCCCCATCACTTAGGTGGTGAAGTACTAACCCTTCACTCAGTTGGTGATAATGACTCCCCATCACCTACGTGGAGAAGCACAAACCCTTCCCTCGGTTAATGAGTACAAACCCCCATCTCAGTTATTGATGACGCCGCCCCATCACTAGGTGGAGAAGTACAAACCCTTCCCATGGTTAATGAGTACAAACCTTTATCTTGGTTACCGGATTCTTAGACCCACAAGGATTGGGCATGGTCTAATGTAACACTTTATATATGATTTATCTTATACATAAGCTCATTTCATCGTCATAACATCAATCATATCATATCTCATACTTTGGACCTTCAATTTCTCAGTAAACCCTAGCCAGACATTTTACCAAAAACTTGTAGGTTGTGTAATAAGGGTACAAGACCATGCAATTTAGAGATTAAATCTGTAACAACCCCAAAGAGTGCTTGAGAATGTGTCTCGAAAGTACCTGGAATAAAATCCGAAAGTCGCAAAGAACGCTATTTAGGAGGGTCAACTTTGAAGGGGTATATCTCTTAACACACAAAGAACTAGGTGGCCCATGACTGCCAACTTAAGACCCTATGAAATAGCTTTCCAATGCACTTTATTTCACCTCGTTCTGACTTCAGAAGAAAGATTTATGCCCATTTTTGTAGAACTCGTTCGTGTAGAAAATGTAGATTCCAGTGGTCTAAGGGTTCTCACTCTTCAAAATACATATACTTAGCCTTGTTTTACCCTCATATCATCCTAAACATTCCCCAATACTCACTCAAACACTTAGGATCATATTTCTTCCTAAATTCAAGTCCCAAACTCAAGACCAATCTTAAGGATTTCTTCAAAGATCTCACTCAAGCTTCAAGTCTCCATCTCCAATCTTCTTAAAGGGTTTTCCAAAGTCAATGTATATGGTGTTACACCATTGGATCCTTCCACCCATGGTACCTAAACTCTCTTTTACTTAATAATGGATGATTTAAAGTTGATGTTACATGTGGGTCTTGTATATTTAGAAATTTACTGCACAGTGATTTTAGTTCTTGAAAGTATGGTTGTTTTAGTATGTTTTGAGCTTTAAATCTTGGATCTAAGATTGGATTTGATGTGGGGTTTTGATATGAATGTCTTGGGGGTGTTGCAAGGGTTGATTGATGGCTTTACAATAAATTTTCTTGCATAATTTAATCTCTAAATTGCATGGTCTTTTACCTCCATTACACACCCCAAGGTGATTGATAAAATGTCTGATTATGGTTTCTTGAGGAAATGAAGGCCCAAAGCATGAGATATGATATGAATGATGTTATGATAATGGAAAGAGCTTATGTATATGATATCATTTACTATATGATGATGAAATAAGCTTATGTATATGATGAACTCTATATAATATGTTGCATTACACCATGCCCGATTCGAGGGGACAAGAGCCCGGTAACCGAGGAAAGAGTTTCGTACTTCTCCACCTAATGATGGGGCGGCATCATCACTAACCGAGTTGGGGGTTCATACTCATCAACTGAGATGTGTGTTCGTACTCATCCACCTAGGTGATGGGGGAGCATTATCACCAACTGAGATGAGCGTTTGTACTTTTCCACCTAAGTGATGAGGCGACATCATCACTAACCCCAAGGGGTTCATACCTTGGAAATCTTGCATGATTTTTCTACACATATGATATTCTATATGGGCATGGATTACTAAAGAATGTTTTACCTATGCATTGATCATACATGTCATATTGATATATTATGCCTATTGCCTATCGTTATGCTTTTTGGATTATGATGCTTATCTCTTGTTGCATTGCATCCCCCATACATAGTACATTCAAATGTACTAACATATACTCTTGCCTACATGATATCACCATGTAGGGACCGGAGCTCCTATTGATTCGTCTTGTGGCTAGATGGATTGTTCAAGTTAACCTTTGGTGAGTCCTCCATTCCAGGGACAAGGATTATCCTCTCGCATTATGTATTAAGATTCTCTTTACTTTATTGTATACTTATGGCTATGTGGGTGTGCCCGGTTCTATGTCTTGGCTCCCACCATTATCTATGTAGTAGAGGTGTTGTTGGACAAAGCTATGTAATTATGCTAGGAATTGATTCTATTATCTCTTGACTCTGTGTTACAACAAGTTCTCCCTTAGTCCCTTTAGCCATTAATTCCATTCTTCAAATGTCATTTAATTGTTTCCATGACCCAGGATGTGTAATGATATGCTATGAGGCTTGTTTGGGCTTCCTTTGGGTTCCCCATTCTCCAGTCACGTCTAGGCCCTAGGATTGGGTCGTGACAAAATAATGCAAGAAATTCCATTGTAAAAACATCAATCAACACCTTGCAACCCCCTCAAGAAATATACATCAAAACCTCTCATCAAATCTTACAATAGATACAAGATTTATAGCTCAAAACATAGTAAAACAGTGACAACTTTACATAGCTTTAACATAGTTCATAGACATGTACATACTAATAAACACACTTTTAAAATCAACTTCAAATCATTCAAATTGAGTAAATATGAGATTAGGGCACCATGGGTAGAAGGACCCAATGGCTAAAACCTACATACCTTGACCTTGAAGAATTTCTTGAAAAAGACTTTAATGGAGACTTGAAGCTTGAAGGAATTCCTTAGATTCGGATGAGGGTTTTGGGGCTTGAATCTTGAGAGAAATATTAGTCTACGTGTTTGAATAAGTATTGGAGAATGTTTAGGATGATATGAGGGTGAAATAAGACTATGTATAGGTAAAGACAGGTATGGGAACTCTTGGGCCCAAGACCCATAGCCTTGGACCCAAAAATAAAATAATGCTCAAAATAACACTGGGGCACGTCGTGCCCCATACACGGATTACACATTGTTTTCAGCACACTTGGAAATTTTGTAATTCGATTTGGTGCTCTAAAATTGGAGTTACACCCTTCTCCCCCCTAATTTTGACCCCCTGAACAAGAATATGAAGTCAGATTTTCGAAATAACGAACGAATTTTTAAATATATGGAAATTAAAATTTCGGGCATTTCGACGCACATTTTTTGGCACTTTTTGGGGTCGTTTCAATATCTCCCCCTTTGGAACATTCGCCCCCGAATGTAAAAGAGACACACAAGATAAGAGTGATCGTAAATATGTCAGTCCCAACAATATTGCAACATTACATTTAAAACACCATTTTCAAAATCTCAACGTAAATGTAAAACCATCATAAATTTGTCAACTTAAACATTTATGCATATGAATGACAAAAGAGCTGAAATCTAAGACTTGAAATCACATGAAGAACTTACTTGCTATCTTAGGCTTGATTAGAGTGAATAAGGTACAAATGCCACTCCCATAAGGCCACTTTGGCTTCCTTGGAGAGATATTTGACTTGATGATCCTTTCAAGAGGTCCTTAATGAACAGAACAATACAACCTCATTAATCAACTTCTCCACTCATCCATCCAACACTTCCATTGGGACCTTTCCTAGGCCAACTTGTCCTCCATATCACCCACAACTTCAAAGAGTTCTATAGCACTAGAGTCACCAACACATCCCTTCAACCTAGAAGCATGATGAACCGGACGAATCATATCCACATCCGTAGGCAAATCCCATCCATATGCAACCTTGCAACTTCCCACTACACTCTACAGGACTCACACTCCTCAAATCAATTGCAAATCTTAAATACGCCTAAACCACTTGGTACCATAACCGTTATCTCCCCCTTGAGAGACAATCTCCACTTGATCATTCTCTCACCCAAAACTTCCAACTCTAATAAGGTAAAAATCAAGGCCTTGCTTAATCTAGACCTCTTAATCCACGAAGATTTGGAACTATCAGGAATACTACACCACCATGCTCGACTTCCCTCAACCTAACTTTCAACCTAACCAACCGATGAACCCTACTAGTCCCCTCTTTGCCACCATCAACAACACATGTTAGGCTACCTAGATCACTGACCGCCACATTAGCCTTATATGGGAAACATAATGCAATCTCATTCATAATCCTCAAAGAATTCTAACCACTTTTTTCTATCCACAATGCACACCTATCATATTTAGCAAACAACCCCTCATCCTCCGAGACTTGCGACACTACTCCCAGATGATTCACAAGCTCTCAAAAAATCATTTCCTCATTACTAGAGAACACCACAAATAAACAAAGGTAGGGTTTTAAGAACCTATTCATGAAACCCAATAGACACAACCGGTGCATAAGCCACCTAACAACTCCACGAATAATTCAAATGCCCATTTCTAGTTCTATAGGACATTTGGTATTATCACCTACCCTCATCCACACATGGGAGAAAAACCCGAACCTGTAATCAACCTTAAAGAGGTGACCAACCTATAGTTGATCAAATATATTGAGCACCCTTAACCATCATATTACAACCTTTTGGATTCTACACTCATTGAAAGCATGCTATGCAAGTAGCCCAAACTCCCCCAAGTGCTCCAATCCATCAAGCTAAATTCAATCAAGATCATGAGACAAGACTCTATGCAACAAGAGCATGGGGAAACCCCTATAAATCCATTGTAAAACCATCAATCAACAACTTGCAACACCCTCAAGCTATATACATTAAAACCCGTCATAAAATCTTGCAATAGATCCAAGATTTATAGCTCAAAACATAGTAAAAGAGTCAAAACTTTACACAGCTTTAAAATAGTTCATAGACATGTTAATACTAATAAATCAATTTGTAAAATCAACTTCAAATCATGAAAATTGAGTAAAAAGGGATTAGGGTCCCATGGGTGGAAGGACCCAATGGCTAAAACCTACATACCTTGACCTTGAAGAATTTTTTGAAGAAGACTTTAGTTGAGACCTGAAGCTTGAAGGAATTCCTTAGATCCAGATGAGGTTTTGGGGCTTGAATCTTGAGAGAAATATTAGTCTAAGTGTTTGAGAGAGTATTGGCGAATGTTTAGGATGATGTGAGGGTGAGATAAGGCTAAGTATAGGTAAAAACACATATTGGGAACCCTTGGGCCCAAGAACGAAATTCTTTAACCCGAAAACAGAAAAAAGCTCAAAATAACACAGGGGTGCGTTACACCCCAGATGCAGATTACACACTATTTTCAGCATTGGAAATTTCATAATTTGATTCGGTTGCTCTAAAATCAGGGTTAGATCCTTCTTCACCTATTTTGGCCCCCTAAACAAAAATATGAAGTCGGATTTTTGAAATAACAAACGAGTCTTTGGATATATGGAAATTAAATTTTTGAGTATTCCGAGAAATATTTTCGAGCACTTTTTGTGGTCGTTTTAGCATCCATTTCGAATAGACAAGAAATCATTTAATGGTGAGGACGATCACAGGCCTGCACCTACACCCTTGTTGGTAAAGAAGTGTTGAAAAAGTTACATGATTTCAGTAATGTGTTTAGAAAAGGATGAAAGAGAAGGCGTTGAAACACTAATGGTCCATGGAATAAAACATACATCTTTTTTGAATTACCATACTGGGCAACGAATAAATTGAGGCAAAATCTAGATTAATGCATATTAAGACTTTATTTTCCATATCATGAATGTAAAACGATCACATTAATTTTCGTAATACGTGCAAGATATGGAGATATGAAAGGAGCTTCAACCAATAAAAAACAATGCCAATAGAAAACTTTATCTGTTCAAATCTTATTTTTCCATGAAACTAGAAGAAAGAAGAATTATTGTGTTCGATCATAAAAAATGCAAAATTTCCAAAAGGATTTGCCTCAAACATATCAAAGCGTGTTAAAGTTGAAGAAATGAAAAATATTAGGTTATAAGAGTCATGTTGCTCATTTTATAATTCATTACGTACTTTTGGTTGCGGTTCGAAAAATGTTGCCTAAGAATGTTGTCTTGATTAGGTTGGGAAACTTCTTTAAAACCATATGTACTAAGGTTATAAGGCAAGGAGATCTTGATGCATTGCAAGCTGAAATCAAAGAAAGAGTATGTAAGCTTGGAAAAAATTGTTCTCCATCCTTTTTTGATATAATGGAGCATTTTCCTATCTATTTGGTAGATGAAATTAAGTTGGGAGGTCCAAATCATCTTCGTTGAATGTAGTCCATAGAGAGAATTTTGCAAGTTAAAGGGCTTGTTTCGTAATCGATATCATTCAGAAGCTTCAATAGTAGAGGGGTGTGATGCTGAGGATTGTGTGAGCTTTTCTTTGGGATACATACATAGTGGAGTGAAGAAAAGATTCAGTAGGTACAAAATAGTGAAGGATGAAGATATTGAGCAAGATGGAGATAAGTCTATCACCTATATTTCCTAAGACAGGCCATTCAATTGGAGGTGGGAGCCGAAAAAAAGGAAAAACATTTACC
Organism: Solanum medicagineum; assembly: GCA_026153255.1. Classification (NCBI taxonomy): domain Eukaryota; kingdom Viridiplantae; phylum Streptophyta; class Magnoliopsida; order Solanales; family Solanaceae; genus Solanum; species Solanum medicagineum. The sequence goes on along the minus strand of JAPFFP010044922.1, from coordinate 16,942 downwards.
ATGGATGAACAATTATCTTTTGAAGCACATCGATATGTTCTTTTCAATACAGGAGATGAACAAGTAGAGAATTTTATCAAGTATGAATTTATACTTCAAACTCTATTTATTTAATTTCTGTAAGGTACTTTAAACTTTAATTAATAAGTATTAATGATGGACTTTGAAATTACCATACTTGCATGGAACGTAAGGCTTTAATTGGTAAGGATATGAAAATAAATGCATGGACTAGAGCAAAAAAAAATAGGAAAGAGATTGGAAACTGGTTCAGACAAAGATTTAAGAATACTGAAGTTCCTAATCATTTAAGATGGCTAGCTAAAGGGCCTAATAGGTGGTAGCCAAAAGATATAATGCATATTTTATTAACGAATATCGATTTAATACATTTAAACGTGATTCCTCACTCAAGTCTCAAAATAGTGGAGTAACTTCATCTACGACAAATATAGTTTTGCAAGTGCCAAGGATCAGAATCCCATTGATGGAGAGGTCATCTATGATGGAGTTATTCAAGATATCATTGAGATTGATTATTACAGTTGTTTTAGTATTGTACTATTTAGATGTGATTGGTACTATGAAATTGATGAATATGGGTTAACCCGTGTATACTTCACCAAATTCTGTAGTACAAATTATCCTTTTGTATTGGCATCTCTTGTACTTCATGTTTTTTACGTGGAAGATACAATTGATAAGGATGTTTATTATGCAAGCAATAAAGTCCCTACCGATTTGTAGGAAGAAGATTGTCCTAATATAGGCGAGACATTTTGGACGGAGCCTACTGAACACATTGGGCTCTCGGATAGATTACCAGATACGAACATTAGATGGTCTAGAGATGGAATCCCTAGTGCTGTTGATGTTCATACAATCATGGGAACATAGGAAGAAAAGGATGATTTTGATGATACTGATTAGGATTGGATGGAAGAGATGAATAAACAAAAACCTACCTAACTTGTAAAACTACATTTATCATTATTTCAATTTCATTTTGATGAGTTTAGACTATCTTGTATAAAAACACTCAAGTTTATATTTGTAATTTTGTTTATCTTATTAGTCACTTTTATTTGCTTTTTTCGTTATAATTCTATTATGAATTGCTTAAATTTTATAGGAGATTTAATATATTATTTATGAGCTAGCCAGTGAATTATTGAAGTAATCTCAGCTTTACTACTAATTGACTAGGTTTACTGGAAAGGTATGTTTTTCTCTAACTATTTGTGGAGTATATTTTATGTTGTTGTCAGTAAATATAATTTTTTTAGTCCTTATAACTATATCATTTATTGTTAGAAAAGTATCATCTATCACTTTATATGTCATTCTCATAAATGCATGTACCTCTTAATTAACTAACAATTCCCATCAAAAATTTTCATTTTTGCAAGGTTAATTAGTAAATTCTTATGTGGATCCACGTGGTGTTTCTTTCATGCAATGTGCAAAGATAGAAATCAGCAGCTAATAACAATAGAAGCTGCATAACATACGTAGCATTATAATTCTTATGTGGATCCGCGTGGTGCTGCTTTCTTTTACTTCCTAAAGTACTTGTTATATACATTTGGCTGATTGTTTATGCATCTTCTAATCATATAATAGGCTGCTATTTTATGAACAACAGTTTGATATTGAATAAAATTAAAGAATCTGACACTACTATATTTCATGTGCCTTTGTTTGAAAATTAAGTACTTTGTTACAACAACAACAACAACATACCCAGTGTAATCCCACAAGTGGGGTCTGGGAAGGGTAAAATGTACGCAGATCTTACCACTACCACAAAAGTAGAGAGGCTGTTTCCAGGAAAATTAAGTACTTTGTTAAATTATCTTATTTGAATTCACTAATTTTCTAAGCTACAGTGGACATGTTCTTGTTGCAGCTGCTTTTATGTTATGTATTTGGTTCATTCATTTTAATGTTCATCTATTACTAATGCTAGCCTGGATGATTCTTAAGCTATTTATTCATAAATCTTAAAATAGAAACAATATGTTTTACCCTTACTTGTCGAAATTAAAGAAATTAGACACTTGTACAGTTGATTTAAGATGAATTCTTTTAAACTATTTTTAAGTTGTTTTCAATATGAATTACAATTGTCATTTCTAAAGCTGATTGTTATGCAGGGATCCTTATTAAACAACTTTTCCACCCTTCCATCCACTGCCCCCACTGGGACCTCCTCCTAAACCAATTTATCCTCCACAACACCCATAACCTTAAAGAGTTCTATAACACTAGAGTCACCAACACATCCCCTCAACCTAGAAGCATGAAGAACCAGACGAACCATATCCATATCTATAGGCAATTCCCATTCGCACGCATCTTCACCAATCCTACTCAATAATCTATAAGGACTCACAAACGACAAACTTAATTCCTTTTCGTACCAAACCAAACCACGCCCCTTCATGTGTGGGACTTGCAAGTGAACCCAATCATCAACACAAGCACACATGACCTACCTTAGTATCTAATGACACCATCTCCCCCTTGGGAGAAAATTCCCCCTCTATCATCTCTCACCAAGGTCTTGCTTTGCGTCTACCTCATTAATCAATGAAGATTTAGATCCATCAACCACCACTATACCACCATAATCAACCTCTTCCGACCTAACCCCCAATTTAGCCACTCGATGGACCTCTATAGTTACCTCTTCCGATCACCATCAACACATGCTAGGATAGCTATAGATACCCTACCTAGAGCATCGACCACAACATTAGCCTTACCGGGGTGATAATTCACACTAATATCATAATCCTTAAGGAGTTCTAACCATCTTCTTGTTACCCACACTTCACACTTTTCATAATTAGAAAACGACCTTTCATCCCCCAATACTTACAACACTACCCACAAATGATTCACAAGCTCTAAATAAGTCAATGCTCTATCACTAGAGACCACCACAAGCATGACAAGGTAGGGTTTTAAGACCATATTCACGAAACCCATAAACATAGCCAACGCATAAGTCAACCAAACAACTCCACCACAACTCAAAATGCTCACTCCTAGTCCGATAGGACACCTAGGAATATCACCTACCCTTATCCTCCCTTGGGGACAAAACCTAAACTGAAGATCAATCATAGAGAAACGACTAACCCACTGTAGTTGACCAAATAGATCATCTATCCTTAATAATTATATTACAACCTTACAGGTTCTGCACTCATTAGAAGCATGATATGCATGTAGCCAAACCAACCCAAGACCTCCAACCTATCAAGCTAGGTTCACAAGACAAGACGCTATGCAATAAGAACATGGAGCAACCATTATAAGCCTTCCTAGCAATAATAGACTTACATAGCCAAATATTACTAGCAATAAAATGAATAGGGAAAGAAATAGTGACACCCGAAACTATCAAAGCATGCACAACAAAAAAAAACATTTAACATACCAATAACAACATCGGGTACCTCCTCCCCTCCTTGCCTCCCTTGAAGAGCATAGAACCTATTTTTCCTAGGAGCATCCCCTTGGCCCTTAGCGAGAACATCTCTATCTTCAGTTTGAGCATGAGGACCATCAATAACCCTGTGACTCATTTCACCACATCTAAAGCAAGGATTAGAGTTCCTCCAATATGAGCCACCGTTGTTCTTCTACACGTAGGGCACTTGGGCTTGGGCCATCCAACATTACCACCTTGGTGTCTTGGGTTATCATTAGCAAACCTTCCATTAAGACCATTAGCCACCCTTGGGACTTTGGGACTTACCATCTAAACGGGCCCTCTTGGCCTCACTACTCCCCCTCTTCCTCATCTTTTCCCCTTCAAATTGTTTGGCTAAGTCATTAAGCGGGAAAAATGCATGTCTCTAATAAACATAGTGGCCCAGTACTCCTCATTAACCAAATCGGATACGCCTATCATAAACTTATTCATTCTAGACCTTGGGTCAGCAACCAAATGCAGAGCATATTTAGAGAGTTGGTTGAACTTGAGGGCATACTCCCTCACACTCATAGATCCTTGCTTCAAATTCATGAACTCTACCATTTTGGATTCTCTAAGATCAAGAGAGAAGAACTGGTTGAGAAACGCTACCAAAGGACCACATCATTGTTCCCCTTCTCTTCCTTCCATAGAGTATACTCCGCCTTCTTTTCTGACCCTAAACCAATAATAGATAACACTTTGTACACCTTATCAAAAAATTCTTGAGGGTCATCATCCACTTTAGACCCATTGACCTTCGGTGGGTTCATCCTCATGAAGTCCCTTACCTTAGATGCCAGAGTGAGAGCATGAGGGGATTTGGCCCCTTGTTTGATTTGGTTGGTCACCACTTGCACTAGCATGGCTAAAGCATCCAGGAACTCTTCATGAGCCGGTTGTTCCTCGGGTGTGCGGGCTCTTCTTCCTCTTGAGTTAGGCATAGTCTATCATAGCAAAGAACAATCGTTAGGGGGGAAAACCTTAACTTGACTCCTATAGCACAACATAGAGTAAGAAAAAGGAAAAATATTTCCTAGAACGTCTTATAGCCTCTTACTCATAGTCGTTGTGCACTTCACAACTATGAACAAGACTCTAATAGACGCATTGTATTGGACTCCGACGATCATTAACAAACCTAGTGCTCTGGTACCAAATTTTTCGACCCAACTAGGGCCTAGATGTGATGCAGTGAATGGGGAACCCGAAGGGACCCTAAACAAATCTCTTAGCATATCATTACACTCTTTGGTCACAAAAGCAAATGAACAACAACAAGTGAAAATATATACAAGGCAAATCGGGACTAAGGGAGAGAGAGTTTGATACTTAAATAACATAGATCAGTCAAAGCTTAAGCGTAATATATAACTTGTCCAACAATACCTCTAGACATAGAACTTAGTGGGGGCCAAGATAAGCAACCAGGCTAACCCTCATAGTCATAAGTTCACAACATAACAAGAGTCAATACATAGCATAAATCAAGAGAAGTATGTCCTTGGAGGTGAGAACTCACCAACTAGCTTTGAGAGGAATTGTACTAGCCACGTGGAGGAGGAAGATGATCAAATGGAGCTCCGATTCCTACATGGTAACATTATGTAGGCATAGAGTATCATTAGTATGTTTTAATGTACTAAGTATGTAGGATGCAATGTAACAAGACATAACAAACATAGTCAAAATGCATAATAATAAGAAATAGATAGCATAATAATAATTTGGCATGTATGACGAATGCTTAAAGTAAAGCATACTTGCAGTTCATTTTACTTGTATAGATCATAATACATAAGTGTGGGAAGAGACCTCAATCGACATGGAATAATACCAAGCAAGATGCAACTTGCAATCCTGATGATTATCCCTCATCAGTAAAGAGGTGGTCTACTTGCAAAGGTACACAATACTCCACCTTACGGGAGCCCGTCCCATTTTGAAGAAGTTACCTTCCTTACAGGAGCCCATCTCATTTTGGGAAGAATTTCAAAAAAGAGTGCACTAAATGGATCCACTAGTATTGCAAGGGTATAACATAGTCCTAAGGTGGCACATATTTTAAGGAAAGAGAGCAAACCCTCTATCCATCGATGCTAAGTCTAATCCCACGGAATACTTATAATAATCATACTTTAATAACTTGCAATAAATATAGAGATATGGAATGAGTAGCTCCAAATCATCCTTGACATTAAGTAGTGATCCTAACTTCAAACATAAGATTAGATCATCATCATACATTACCCTTGCATTAACATCAAAAGGCTCACTAGAGGTAGCATCTTCGGAAAAGGGCTTAATCCGACATTTTCAACATTATAGACATTTTCGTGTATTCAACACATCTTTTAAAAGCCAAAACTCATAAAGTCACTTGACTCATAAATCATACAATAGATCATTAATAGCTTTAAGAATCCTTAAAAGGGTATTTTATCGCACTTGGTGGGTGTGTAATGCTAGTGTAAAATCACGCAATTCAAGAGTGAAGTCATACAAGAAAATTTAATGTAAAACCACCACCAATACTTGGTAATACCCTTATGAAATATACCTCAAAGATCTTCATCAAATCTCAAGATAGATCAAAGATCGATAGCTCAAAACATGCTTAAACAGTCATACTTTTATGAAATCCTAACATATTTCATAGTCAAATTCATAATAAGTAAGACCCAGAAGTAATTCAACTTAGAAACATGCATTTTATTTTAAAAGGAAGCTTGGGCACCATGGGTTAAAGGACCCAATGTTTGAAACCCACATACCTTCAATTTGGAGAATTTCTTGAAGAAGATTGGAATGGAGAGTTGAAGCTTGAGTTAATTTCTTAAGATCCGGGAAGATATTTGGCACTTGAAGTTTGAGTAAAATATTTGTCTAAGTGTTTGAGAGAGTATTGGGGAATGTCTTGTATGTTATGAAGGTGAAATATGGTTAAGAATAGGTATTTTTATGTATGTGAAGACTTGGGCCCAAGAACCAAAAGCCTTGGACCTAACAAGAAACTGGCGACGAAAATATATAGAGGTGCGCCCCCTGGCGCGTCGCGCCTTGGGTGCAGTTTCTCACTGAAAATTGTCAACTTTAAAATTTTGAATTTTGATATAGTTACTCTAAAATTATGGTTAGACCCATTCTCCACTCAATTTTTCCCCCTGAACAAGAATATGAAGTCAGATTTTTGATATTTCGCATGAATTTTGAGAAACATGGAAATTACGATTATGGGCATTTTCGAGGCCCATTTTCGGGCATTTTTGGATTATTTTAGGTGCTTCCATTGGCGAGTCTGAGGTGTTCTTGAAGAAACAGGTGAAGGCATATGTTCAGGGGATGGAGCTTTATCAGAGATTTCGATGGGTGCACCAGAAACTTTTCTCAGGCGACGTCTCGTCGGCTTAGAGGATGGCCCCTCAGAAGGCAAGGTGGTTTCTGGTGTAGATTGAATGAGAACTAGGTTCAATCCTTAGAGAAAGAGGAAGAGGACCAAGAAGATGACAGATTTATGGTGAACTCTGGAAACCTATTCTGAAACCCACCCCATTTAGCAAAATTAGAAACAGCAAAAGGGAGGGGAAGTGGTGTGTTAGCCGTTTCATGAACCACCAAGGCAAGGGAGTCTAGGTTCGTTGTTTCTTGAACATTTTTTCTGTGGGGCTTTTGAGAGGAAGCCATTTGTGAATGTGGTTATTCTTGATTGGAGAAGAAGAATTGGTTCATATATATAGTGAGATGAGGGAGTGCAAAAGGTGGATATTGAATAGCTTTTAGAGTAAAAGGGGTTGAACTTATGAGGTCAGGGAGGAGGTGATGATTGGACTTCACCCGTCATTATTTAGTGGGAAGGACAGCTGAATTTTTAGCTGCAAAGCAATGATGATGGATTAAGAAAAGAGAACAGGTCAGGGTACCAGATCTATTTATTTTTTGACTCTACACCTCAGCTAATAACCTGCGCACTGTTATACACATCAATGTGAAATTAGACCATTTTTCTGGATTTTGAGGACCACTATATGAGAAAATTGAAATGAGAACTCTGCTTAGATGTTAGTACAAGGAACGAATTTACTAGCGAATCATTAAAGGCAGTTTATGCAATCTTAATCATCCCCAAGTCTAACCTGATTTTTTCAAAGTGTTCTCCATTTAGTGCTTTAGTAAAGATGTCAGCAATTTGATTCTCAAGAGGACAAAACATTATTGAAACAAAACCCTTATTCACCTTATCATGCAGGAAATGGAGTCTTATTGTCAATGTGTTTGGTTCTTTTATGTTGTACAAGACTCTTTGCAATATTAGTAGCACTACTATTATCACACAAAATAGGAACACACTCAACATTCATACCAAAATCCAATAGTTGTTTAATCTGAAGTAAGTATGCACAGCAAGATCCAGCTACTACATATTCAGCCTCAGCAGTAGACAAGACTACAGAATTTTATTTCTTTGTGGACCAAGAAATCAGACATGTTCTAAGGAAGTGATCCATACATGAAGTATTTTTGCTGTCCACTAAGTAACCAGCATAGTTAGCATTAGTATACCCTAAAAGGTTAAACCTACTACCTTTTGCGTACCAAAGTCCCAACATTGAAGTTCCCTTGAGATACCTGAAGATTCTCTTGACAGCTTTAAGGTGTGACTCCTTGGGATTAGCTTGAACTCTAGCATAGATTCCCATACTAAAGACAATGTCAGGTGTGCTAGCAGTGAGATACAAAAGAGACCCAATCATTCCTATGTATAGCTTCTGTTCTACTGATATTCCTTTCTCATCCAGATCCAGCTTAGTAGCAGTAGTAATGGGAGTGTCAATATCTTTGGCATCCTCCATTTTAAACCTTTTGAGAAGCGCCTTCACATACTTTTGTTGATGAATGAGAGTTCCAACAGGAGTCTTCTTGATTTATAGCCCCAAGAAGAAATTAAGTCCCCCATCATGTTCATCTCAAATTCTACATTCATTAGCTTACAAAATTCTTGAGTCATGAGAACATATGTTGACCCAAATATGATATCATCCACATATACCTACACAATCAACAAATCCTTTCCTTTTGTTTTTAGAAATAGTGTATTTCCCAATTTTACCTCTAGTATGTGCATGATCTAAGAGGAATTTCGACAATCTTTCATACCAAGCTCAAGGAGCTTGTTTTAAACCATACAAGGCCTTATCCAACTTGTATACATGATCTAGAAATTCAGAGCTTACAAATCCAGGTTGTTGTTTCACATATACCTCCTCCTTCAAGTAGCCATTTGGTAAGGCACTCTTAAAATCCATTTGATAGATAGTGAACTCCTTATATGCTGTAAATACAATGAGTAATCTGATAGTTTCTAGTCTGGTAACTGCAACAAAGGTCTCATCATAATCTATTCCTTCTTCCTGATTATACCTTTGGACCACCATTTTTGCCTTGTTTCTTGTAACTATTCGTTGCTCATCAAGCTTGTTCCTAAAGACCCACTCTGTTCCTATGATAGTTCTTCCTTCTGGCCTGGGCAAAGGATACCATACTTTGCATCTTTCAAACTAATTTAGCTCATCCTACGTTGCTAGTATCTAATCTTTATCCTATAGCGCTTGCCCTACCTTTTCTGGTTCTATCATTGACAAAAAGGCTTGAATGCACACAAATTATTTATCCCTGATCTGGTTATGATTCTAGAAGTTGGATCAGTTAGCACAATTTCAAAAGTATGTGAATCCTGATATTTGTAATTTTTCACCATAAACCCTTGAGGTTGTTCAATATCTATAGATTCTGACCGGCCAGATCTCAAATTAGCAGATTGAATTTCAGAACCTATAGTTATCCCTGACTGTGAACTCTCCGGTTATCCTGTAGAAGAACCTAGTTGTGCTGCAGATGAGCCAGGTACCATTTGTTTTTCCCCTATCATGTGCTCCAGCTCATAGTCATCCTACAGGTCAGTCTCAAAAGCACCGCTATTTTCATCAAAAACCATATAAATGCTTTCTTCTACATAGTTTGTTCTCTTATTCAGCATTCTGTATGCTTTACTATGTGAAGAGTATCGTAGAAAAATTCCCTCATCATTTCTGGCATCAAATTTTTCCAAATTATCTTTACCATTATTATGAACATAGCATTTACAACCAAATGTCTTAAAGTTGGAGATATTTGGCTTTCTTCTTTAAGTAATTCATAGGGAGTTTTGTTTAAGATAGGCCTTAACATGCATCTATTTAAATTGTAAGAAACAAAATTTATGCTTTCAGCCCAAAGATTCTTTGCTGGGTTACTAGCAATCATCATTGTTCTAGCCATATCTTCTACAGTCCTATTTTCCCATTCTACTATTACATTCTTTTGTGGTGCCCTTGGAGCAGAGAAATTGTGATCTATACCATTAGTTGTGAAGAATTCCAGAAATTTTGCATTTCTGAATTACGTTCCATGGTGAGATCTTATAGAAATTAAGGAAGTCTGTAATTTCTTTTCCATTTTCTTGATAAAAATAGAAAAGATATTGAAAGACTCTTCTTTAGAAGCTAAAAAGGAGCAATCATCAACAGTGACAAACATTTACCTTTTACCTCCTTTACATTTTACGCTCATGGGTCCACACAGATCATTGTGAACTAGTTCCATGCACCTGGTTGTACTTACCTTGTTCTTTGTCTTGAAAGATGATCTTATTTGCTTCCCCCGTACACATGCACTGCATACTTTGTTGTCTTTGAACTTAGTTTTAGGTAACCCTATAACCATGTCCTTTGACACTAGAGTATTTAATTGCTTCGACTTGCATGTCCAAGTCTTTTATGCCAGAGTAAAGGATCATTAGCAATAACACTCAAGCATTTCAAATGTGTACCTACCATTCCTATGATGTCAACCTCGTTCACATTTTATGCCTTTTGGCAATAAGAACTATCTCCTTTGTGTCCAATTTTTTGACCCTGCAACCTGCAAAAGTGAAAGTTACCTTGTTACCTTAATCATACAATTGAGATATGGTCAACAAGTTGTGCTTCAATCCATCCACATGGTAGACCTCTTCCAAAGCCCTTGATTAATTTCATTCAAATTTTCCATCTCCGAAGGAAACTTTTCCCTTTTTCATAGGTGCAAGTGAAAGGAACTTGAGTTTGTCTCCATTCATATGCCTTGAACAAGCACTATCCATGTAGCAATGCTTGCTTCCTTTCACTGCAGCCTGCAGAATAAATCAAGGGTTAGTTTTAGGAACTCAAACTAGCTTGGGTCCTTTCTTGTTATAAAAAGGATGAATGAGATCTCTTCTTGAACAACTTGGTAACATGTTCCTTGACCTGGTTCTTTTATAATTTTTAGGCCCTTTTTTTTTTTTACAAATGACTAATGTTCCTATTCCTGCCATTATTTGTAATTGGACATTCAGTAGTAGGATGACCAATTTTTCCATAGAGATAGCTTAGGTTAGCAATGGTGACAATCTCCTGGTAGAATCTTATTCCAGCTTTCTCATTATGACTCCTCAAGATCAGAATCGTTAATTGCCATGAATGCAGTTTTATCTACATCTTCAGTATTGTCACAACCCAAGCCTAGGGCCTAGATGTGACACCGGAAATGGGGAACCCGAAGCAACCCAAACAAGCCTCTTAGCATATTGTTTGCACATCCTTTGTTTTGCAAAAATAATAAAAGATAAATAAACACATCGCAAATAATTTCTAAGGGAAGTGGGGATTTGGACTCACGCTATGAGGATGTTATAAGGAAGAGGATAAACATGAATCACGTAGCAAATAAGTCTAAGGGGCGGATAAGTATAACTCACGCTATGGTGGAATTTAGGGACTTGGGACTTTCATCATTTTCCACTATAATCAATAGCATCAAATAGCATCACATAAGGGATAGGGTCTAAGGGATAAGTATCCATAAAACTTCAACATCAATTTATAGGTACATAACGTAGTATCCAATAACACATCTAATAATGAATAGGATGGGGGCCAAGACATGTTCAAGGCTCACGCTCAAACTAGAAAGTAAAGTAGAACAAAGTCTCAACATAAGTAAGATAGAAATCGGGTATCGTCCCCTAATATGAGGACTCACCAACTCTCTTCTTTCAATGATCCAAAGCTAATCACGTGGAGGATATCAATGAGCGTTGATCCCTACATGGTGAAATCATGTAGGCATTAGAGTATGCATTAGTACATTTGAATGTATTAAGTATGTAGGATGCAATGCAATAAGAGATAGGCAACGTAATTGAAATGCATAATTAGGCAAGGGATAAACATATAACAATATGGCATGCATGAATGATACTTGAAGTAAACATGCTTATATATAGAACATATTACATCTGTAGGAAAAGACCATCATCATAAACCAAGCAAACTTAATACTTGGAATCCAAGGTAGACCACCCCTTAGAAGTGATTGAGGAATCAACCGCTCAATTGGTTGACGGATATGACCACCCTCCATTGGAAGTAATTGAGTTATCAACCCCTCAATTGGTTGATGGCTTACCACCCCCATCCGAGACGATTGAGGTATCAACCCATCAATTAGTTGACGGACATGACCACCCTCCGTCGGAAGAGATTGAGGTATCAACCCTTCAATTGGTTGATAGCCTACCACCCCTATTCGAGGTGATTGAGGTATCAACCACTCAATTGGTTATGGTCAACTTACAACACTATAAATATTTTCATGAAATCAATATATATACACCATTCTTTCATCATTATAATGTCATACAAGTCATAGGACATGCAATGGATCATCCATAGCTCAGGACCCCTAAACTGGACATTTTATCAAACACTGTGTGGGTGTGCAATGCTAATGTAAAACCATGCAATTCATAAGTAACATCATGAAAAAAAATTTGAAGTAAATCAACTCACCAATATTTGGTTACACCCTCATGCAATACACATCAAAATCCATCATCAAATCTCATAATAGATCATAGTTTCATACCCCAAAACATGCATAGTCACAATAGACAAACTATCTCATATTATAATTAAGAAATAGGTAGACATGTGTTTCCAATCAACATTTCATAAAAACCCAACATATTTTGTAATCATAATTCATAATAAGTAATAACCATAAGTAATACAACTTGAAAACATGCAATTTTCATAAAAAGGAAGGGTTGGACTCCATGGGTGAATGGTACCCATGGATGAAGCCCACATACCTTAATATTGGAGTTTCTTGAAGAAAACTTGAGGACGACTTAGGGATTGACTTGATATTCTTGAATTCCAATGAAACTTCTTGAAAATCTTTGAGAATAGATGGAGAACTTGGTGAAGATTAGAAAGGATTTTGAGAGGTTTATGGTGAGTTTTTAGGGCTCAAAATGCTGAATAATGATCGATTTTCATATATAGGTATTGGGTTATTACCCAATTGCCCTGGAGTAAAAGAAGAACTTTTTTGAAAATTTTTGAACTAGTCAGCGCAGGTCCAAGTCGCGGCCTAGGCGCGGACAGCTACTGTTTTGCAAAGTTTTGCCCAAATATTATTTTCTTGGCACGGATTAAGTATACTTTTTAGGTACTCGTTTCCCCACCCAATTATTCCATCTGAACAAGAATATGAAGTCAGATTTGCAAAATTCTGCATGGATTGTGAGATATTCAACAAAAATGCATCATAGGGTCTTTCCGAGCTACGTGGAGGGGTGTTTAAATATCCCTGACATTGAGATATAAGCAAATTACGATTATGGGGCATCCGTAGGAAAATATGGGGCGTTTCAATATCTCCTCCTAGGGAACATTCATCCCCGAATGTCAAAGGAACATGAGAGGAGAAGAAATTATGAAGATTTCCGTCCCAACATGAATGCAACAAATGCCCTTAAACCTCATTTTCAAAAGGTCTCAACATGAATATGAAACATTACTATAAACTTGCTAACATGAATGCATGCAAAATGACATAAAGGCTGAAACATAGGAATTGTAATCATAGAAAGGAGGTAATATTCTATCTTAAGCTTAAATAGGATGAAAGGGGTACGGATATCGTTTCCTTATGTCCGCTTCAGCTTCTCAAGTGGCACCTCTCAACTTGTTTCCTTCCCCAAAGGACTCCGTTGGATGCTACTTTTTTATTCCTCAACCTTTCTTTGTCTATCCAATATCTCAATCGAAACCTCCTCATATGTCAAATTATCCACTAAAACACCCACAATCTCAAAAGGCATCATAACATTTGGGTCACCAACACATCTCCTCATCATAGAAACATGGATGACTGAATGCACCATATTCCTCTCCAGAGGCAACTCCAATTCATATGCAATCTTACCAACTCTCCTTAAAATTATATAAGACCCTACATATCGTGGGATTCACTTTCCCTCCTTGCCAAAACGAATGACACCCTTAGTAGTTGAAACCCTCAAGTACAAATCATCCACACCAAACCAAAGATTACCTCCCCTCACACCTAAGTAGAACCTTTTCCTTCTAGATCCATTCTCAACTCTTTTCCTTACACACGTCACTTTTCCCCATGACAACTATTACCGAGACCAATCCAATTGAAGCCATCTCATTGACTTCACCTAGATACCTCCCTAAAACCCTTACACACCCTTTGTAAAGCCATGAAGAATAGAATAGGATGATTTATGTACCTCATTGAAAAAAAGACTCCCTTAAGTCATCAACATTAGGCACACACAACCTACCTTGGTACCTACGGGCACCATCTCCCCCTTGGACAAAACCTTCACTTTACCATCTCTTGTCAAGGCCTTCAATTCTAGTAAAGTTGTATCAAGATCTTGCTTGTCTTTACCTCCTCAATCAAAGAGGACTTAGAACCCTCAACAACCACTATACCACCATTATCAACTTCTTCCAACCTAAGCCCCAAACTAGCCGACCGATGAACCTCTTTAGACACCTCCTTGCCACCATCATCAATATGAGCTAGGCTACTCATAGACAACCTCCTTAGAGCATCGGCCACAACATTAGCCTTACTGGGGTGATAATACACACTCATGTCATGATCCTTCGGGAGCTCTAACCACTTTCTTTCTCTCAACTTAAAACCTTTTTGGATTAATACATATTGGAGACTCTTATGATTGGTAAACACATCCACATGAACCCCATATAAATAATGACACCAAATTTTTAAAGCAAATACCACGGCAGCCAATTCAAGATCATGGGTAGGATAATTCTTCTCATGCAACTCAAGTTGTCTAGAGGCATATGCTATTAGCTTACAATTTTGCATCAAAACACAACCCAACCAATTCTTGAGGCATCACAATACATAATAAACACTTCCAACCCTTCTTTTAGAGACAAGATAGAAGCGGAGACAAGCTTATCTTTCAAAGTTTCGAAACTTTTTTTCACGCTCATCTGTCCACAAAAATTTTGCCTTCTTTCAGGTCAACTTAGTCATGGGTGAAGCTATAGAAGAGAAACCATCTACAAACCTCAGGTAATAACCCGCCAAACCCAAGAAACTTCTAATATCCGATGCAGTCAAGGTCTAGGACAATTTCTAGGCACCTCCGTCTTCTTAGGATCCACCTTAATGCCATCATCCGTCACTACATGCCCTAAAAATGCAACTTCTTCCAAACAAAATTCACACTCTTCATATTTAGCCTACAACTTTTCATCCCTAAAGATTTGCAACACTACCCTCAAATGATTCACATGCTCCTTCTCACTATGGGAATAAGTCAAAATATCATCAATGAAGACTACCACAAACATGTCAAGATAGGGTTTAAAGACCCTATTCATAAGATCCTAAGTACAGCTGGTGTATCATTCAAACGAAAAGACATTCACAAATTTTAAATGTCCAAATCAAGTCCGAAAAGCCATATTAGGAATATCTCACTCCCTCACTCTCACTTGGTGGTAACCAGACTAAAGATCAACCTTAGAAAAGTGACTAGCCCCTTGAAGTTGGTCAAAAAGGTCATCTATCCTTGGTAGAGGATACTTTTTCTCTATGGTGACGCTACATCCATAACCCTTACAAAATGATAAATGCCACCCATAGAAACTTAGGCCCTACTATAAGAAATGACTCTACCCTCGCCACCACATTACAATTCTGCCTCTCATGGATGAGCTCACTAGGGAATTGGAACCTAACCCTATGGGTTCTAGAACCAACGGAAGTATGATATGCATGTAACCAATCCACCCTAAGAGTAAGATCAAAATCCACCATACCATGTTCTACCAACTCACAAGACAAGACTTTGTGCAACAAGAACACGGGACAATCTCTAATAACTCCCTTACCATCAATGGACTCACCAACGGGGTAGACACTTCACAAGGTCTCACTTAACATTTCAAGACACACATGAAGCTTATTAGAAACAAGAGAAAATGAAGGAAAGCGTGAGACTCAGATCTACCATTGCATGCAAATCATAATAAAAAACCTTTAACATATCGCAAACAACATCGGGCACCTCATCCACTTCTTGGCTTCCTTTGCCCTTCGACCCATATTAGCACCTTAACCTCCAGAACGACCATCTCTACCCTTGTTTTCAGCATGAGGACAATCAACAACCTTGTGACCTATTTCCACCACAACCAAAGCAATCATTTGAATTATCCAAACATGGACCAACATGTCTTCCCCAAACTTTTGGCACCTAGGGTTAGTCATCCCACCATTATCTACTTGAATCCTTGGGTTAGGTACCCCATCATAAGCAAATTGTTTTTAGGTGAAAGACTTATCCTTATATCTAAAGCACGATATAGATCATAAAGAAGTGAAACATTTCTTAAAATGCCTCATAGTCCCTATTCATAGTTGTGGCGCGCTTCACAACCAAGAATAAGACTCTATTTGATGCAGTTTGTTAGATGTACAACAACCATTAGTACACCTAGTGCTTTGATACCAAGTTTTTCACGGCCCAAGCCTAGGGCCTAGACGTAACATGACGAATAAGGAACCCAAAAGCAGCCCAATAAGGCTCTTAGCATAACATTTGCACATCCTTAGTTTCGTAAAAATAGTAAAAGACAAATAAGCACATAGAAAATAATTTCTAAGGGAAGCAGGGATTTGGACTCACTCTATGGGGATGTTATAGGGAAGAGTATACACATGAATAACGTAGCAAATAAGTCTAAGGGGCGTGTAAGTATGACTCACGCTATGGGGGCATTTAGGGACTTGGGACTTTCATCATTTTAGGTACATAACGTAGTATCCAACAACACCTATAAGCATGAATAGGACGGGGGCCAAGACATGTTAAAGGCTCACTCTCAAACTAGAAAGTAAAGTAGAACAAAGCCCCAACATAAGTAAGATAGAAACCGGGTATCGTCCCCGAATATGAGGACTCACCAACTCTCTTCTTTCAATGATCCAAAGCTTATCACGTGGAGGAAATCAATGAGCTTCGATCCCTACATG
>JAPFFP010044921.1:0-12018 GCA_026153255.1 Solanum medicagineum | reverse complement strand
TAAAAATTTTAATTTTTCAAAAAATTCAAATATTAAAAACTTTAATTTTACAAAACATTCAAATTTTAAAAATTTTAATTTTTTATTCAACCTTGAACCTTATCCACCCCCAATCCCTAACTCCCTACCTTTACTCTCTCACCTCCCAAAAAAGAATTTAAATATTTATTTTTAAAAAATATTTCAAATTATGAAATATTTTTTTTAGTGTAAAAACTAGAAAAAAAATTCTTAAGGATTAGTACTAGAAAGAAGAAAAAAATTGAATTTTAATTTGAAAAATAAATGGTGTATATATAAACGCATATAATAGTGGTAAAAATGACAAATACTGCACATACGCGCCCCTTTTGCGTGTAACACACATGCTTTGCCATGTCAGTGCCGTGTGTTTAAATGTTAAGCAATGGGGAAGTTGGAGTGCTTATTTGTCCACTTTGAAAGTTTGAGTTCCAACTTAAAATTTCGCTCCAAGTTTAGAGTTTAATTTATGTATTGTGCCAAATAAAAATTTAAAGTTAAATTTATCTTTTTATTATTTTGATAAACATATTCAAAAAGGAAAAAAAAAAAAGGCATATAACAGGGAATAAAATAAGATACTAAGCTCACCTTGAACATGTGATTGCAGTTCTGATACATCAACCATTTTCAAGAATTTCCAAAATTTAAGATTCAATAAAGAAGAAGAAAAGAGAAACTTTTTTTTTTAACCAATAGGGATGTTACTACTTCTCCAATTAGGGTAAAAATGGCAACTTGGTACCACTATTTATGCTTGGAGAAGTAAAAATGGCAACAAGGTCTCAAGTAATAGGATGTAAAAATTGAATTGTATGACCAAATTTGACATTTATTCTTTACGTGCAAAGAACAAATATCATCGATGAAACAGATACGCAAAGTTTCAGTGAAATTCTAATCCAAAAACCCAAGATGCCCAAGGCTAAATAGAGAAGAAGCCAGTAATTACTAAATGGATCCTCATTATTTTGATTAGATTATATATTTAAGTTATTTATTTAAATCAAAAATATTAATTTGATAATAATTATACAATAATTAATTTAATTAAATAAAATTTAGTTTTACTAGCTTATTTGTGAATTTTCTTCTTCTTTATATATTGAACTTACTTGAGAAAAATTCTATATCCAGCATTTGTGGATTGTCACTAATAGAGCTTACTTTTTCTACTTTTATTAGAGAGTTCATAATTTTCATCATTCATATAAGAAATTTATTTTTTTTAAGAAAAAATATTTTTCTTAATATTTTTCCAATCGAACATGCAAAACTTGAAAAAACATTAACACTTAAAAAAGAGAAAATCATACTTCAAAATTACAACTCAAAGACAACAAGGAAATCGAAACCCAAAAAAAAAAATGACACTCAACAACATAGTTACAATGTACTTATTAATCACAGAAAAGGGTCAAAAATATCCCTGAACTATTTGAAATAGAGCAAATATACTCCTCCATTACGTTTTGGTTAAAAAATAATCCTCAATAAAATTTTTGATTCAAAAATACCCATTAAATTTTTGCCTAAAAAATATCCCCCTCTTTAACAAAAACAAAAAAGGGTCAAAAATATCCGCGAACTATCAAAAATAGAGCAAAAATATCCCTTGGTTAAATTTTGGTTCAAAAATACCCCTCCCTTAAACTTTTGCAAAAAAAGGTACCCCTCTCTAATATAAATAACACCATGCATATTATGCGGACAAAAAAGGGCACATGATTAGTCCACGTGAAACCCCATTTAGGGACCCAAGAAGTGTTCTTCTCCAATATTAGGTCCAAAACTAGTCATTTCATGTCAAAAGAGATTGTTATTTCACTTGCAGACGTCTCAAAAAATCGATCTATATGAATGATATCATTGGTTCATCCTCGTTACAATCATTGCCTCCTCCATCAATCAGTTTCTCGAGTTCAATAGGATCGAATTCTTCAACTTTTTCGAGCCTACGAATTTTGTGTAGAAATTGTTGTGCTCATGTTAGCAATGTAACTAATTAATATAAGTTATCATTTTTGAGAGATAATTCAGCTGTAATTAATTATAAATATATTTTTTTAATATAGTGAGAATCTGAACACTACTCAAAGTTGGATAAAAATTGATTTCAAGATGGGTTGAAGTTGAGTTTTTAATGTCAGACAGATATTTTAAATAGTAACTTTAAAATTTTAACGGAGGGATATTCTTTAGCTGAAAACTAACGAAGGGTTTTTTTTCTTTATTTCCAATAGTTAAGGGGGTGTTTTTGGCTCTTTTTCATTTCTATTAGGACGAGGGGTATTTTTGACACAAAATATAAATAGTTTAGGACGTTTTTCCTGTTAATTATTAAAAAATAAACATCACATAAGGTTGCATGCTTATTGATTAAATTCCATAGATGAAACTTTTCTCTAGTCAATGCATCAATAGTGCTTATGATCCCTAATGCCACCTTGTCTGAAGAAGTATAAGTTGCTGGGAACCATGTAGTAAAATTGGCTTAACTTTTCAGACATATGTTAAAAAGAAATGGTATTGATTATTAGACTTATTAAATTAAAAAACTCGAAATATAATCGAATCGAATAAACTCCAAGTATCTAATTGTGTATGCCAATTCTTACCAACATCAAATGGGCACCCTAGACTTTTGTATCCCATAACATGATCAAGAGACCACAATCCATCGCCCTTAGGGTTTCTTGTTGATATGGAGTATGTGTTCCAAAAATCCTTGATTGATTAATGGAAAAAAGTAGAGATTTGAGCCATCTAGTACCAGTTTTGGGAAAACAAGCCAATATTATGACAAGGAAAAATTAAAAATGATAATATTTTCTCTCTCAACTTTTCACATTATTCCCCTTCATTTCCATATAAAACCTTCTCTCTTTTTATCTTTCAAAATTCCGATTTCATTCCAATTGATTCAGATAACAAATCTTCACCATTGCTTTTAGATTTTTGAGTATAATTTCTTTTTATTTTACTGCTTTTGTTTATATTATTGTGCTTATTTTCAATTTCTATATTTCGTTTAGGGTTGGGGCTTGGGCAGGGGGTAGTTTGATTTTGCAATACAATATCGGATTCAAAAAGAATTTTTAAATTTACTCAAGGATTTGTGGATAATGTAGGCTCTGTGGCTCGAATTGAAGAAGAGAGGAGATCAAATAATATACCAAACTCAGTACGAATGCAGAGTATTGATCAAGATCTGATGATGAAGAAGAACAAAATGTGAAAGATATTGGTGAAGATCGAAATAGGGAAGAACAAGTTGATGATGAGGCACTTGAGTTTATGTCTCAATATTATAAGTAAAATGTTAATTTAAATTGAAACTGCTCAAAAAAAATCTATATGTATATGTATTTGCATGTGTATAATTTGTCCATTCATAAGTTAGAGGTGAGTTTGTATTTTGTTCTTGATTTGTATTCTATATAAATTATCTCGTTTTTTTTTTTTTTCAATTGATTGTATCGTAATTATCAGCCTAGTATTATAATAAATTGGTTGTCAGCAACAAGAATAAAAGAATTATTTATTTATCTTTGGATAGACAATTCTTGGATTACATAGAGAGCTCACTATGTTTCCAATATATTTTGTAATTCCCTAGGTTTGTGCTCTTCAAGCTATATATATGTCTATACTATATTTGTCACAATGTATACTATTTTTCTGATTTTTTATAGTTATCATAGTTTTTTTTTTATATTTAAACGATATAAATTTTAATTAGTATTTTAAGATGTATCTTTTATCATACGATAATGAAAAAAGTTCCAATTTATAATACTTTTCATATAGTTTTTGAATATCTAAATTTTATTTTAAAATATTAAGTTGATATAATCTATTTTAATTTTAAAAATTAATTAAATTAACTCTCGAAAAACACAATGCGATAACTAAAAAGAAACGAAGAGAGTACTAATATTTATATATGCGCATTGCATGCATCTAGTGTTAAACCTTTTGGTTGTTTTGTACTTTTTTATTATTTTTATCTCATAAAACTCACTAAGTGAAATATAATATAGGAATCATTACACAATGTTTACTTTTTCTTTTTTGCTGATATACACATATGATTTGTTGATTATACATAATTACACATATATTATACATCAAACAACAATTTTTTTAGCTTAAGCAATTGGACTAACGAGAACTCATGAAATTTTCTTTGAATATGAACGCCTAATTCTACGTATGTGATCTTGTTCACGTTGTCGACTCGAACTTATAGTGATATTAAATAACATTATAAATAGAACTACCTTAAAGGAACCCTAGGGCATTTTGAGAAGTAAGAAAAGTATCGATTTGTTGTAAATCATGAAATGATCTTGTTGACATAATCCACTTAGATTCAGCTCTTTATCGCTTCGATTTATCTCTTCAAATAGATTCAACATTTATATCCAAACTCATAGGAACTACTCAACAATATATCAAACAAAGGCCATTTACCTATCTAGTACCAAATTTAAAGGCCCAATAAGAACTTTTCATTTCAACTTGAATATATATATATACCACTGATTACATTTATATATACACCTCTTGAAAGGGTGAAAAAACAAGAGTTATTACACCAGAGCGGACATCCCCACAAGAGGAGTTTCTCTGGGGGGCAAAAGACAAACTAACTAGAGGAAACTTCTGAAATATCTCTAGAGCTTTTGTTCTGTTAATTCTTCATCATCCTCCACATAATTGAGATATTGTTGGTAAATTTGTGAAGCAAATCCCCAAAAGGCTAAAAACATAACCACCAACTTCAAGCCTTTAATCTTATCATGAAGAAAAATCACAGCCAAAATTGGAGTAATTAAAGCCCCTAAGTTGTTAGAAACATTGAACAAAAGGGAGTTGACTTTAAAAACTAGCCCAATTGAGCCCACAACATTTAATTGACAAGAAATGGCCATAAATGAGAAGATGGCTACATAAGACAATTCCATCTCCATGATTAAATTCTTCCAATCTCCGCTTATAAAAAGGCCAAATAGGATCACTATGCTTGCCACTAGGGTTTGGTAAATTGACATCTCAATGATATCTATGAATTTCCTACCCTTAATTATCTTTCTATACGAAAATTCAGTTACAGAAAGCACTAAAGAATACAATATGGACCCACCAATCGTCGAGAAAAACCCTAGAATAAACTTCCCACCAGACACTTCCCTGGATTCATTGTTGTGAGCCACTAAAATGAACGAAGAAGCCATTACAAGAACTATAGAGTTAATTATAGTTGGGGTGAACTCATGTGCATTGACAAAACAAGAAAAGATGAGGGTAAACCCTAGCCTAGTGGCACTAATAAGTGAGTATGTTGAGACATGAAGGTACATTAACCCTATTGAGTTGAAAACACAAACCCCACCAAGTAAAAAACCTAGGACAACATAAACTAAAAAGATTATGCAAATGTGTGGTTCTTGATTTCCTTTGATTATTACCTCAATTTGGCTATTGTTTTTGAGTGAGGCATAGTAGAAAAAAGGGACAAGAATGGGGAACCCTCCATTTTGGACTAATGAGATTAACCATATGCTCTTACCACCTTTGGTAAAATATGTTTTAACCAATAGTGATGTAACTACTTCTCCAATTAGGATAAAGAGGGTAAAAATGCCAACTTGGTACCACCATTTATGCTTGACAAAGTTTGATCCACTTGGTTCAATGTTGGGATTTTCATTTTCAAATATTTCTTCATCTGTCAAAAGGAGAAAAAGTAAAATGAATTAATAAACAAGGGATGGCTAGATGAAAACGAGTTTAAGTTATATATTTCCTCATGAAAACTTACATGTAACTAAAAGAACTACCAACTTAAACGTGATTATTTTAATTTTAAAAAAAAGCTCTTATTTGTGGAACAAAATGGCATTATATTTCAAACAAAAATTGCCTAAAAAGCTACTCTTAAAATAATTTAAGAATTGCTTTATTGGAAAATGATGAGTTTTCTTTATTTTATTGTTTGGATTAAAAAAATCATCTCACACCTACCCACCATAATTTGCTTTTAATCCTTATCCCTTTACTTTGTATGTCTTTTTGTAATAATTGTGTCTTTTTTGGCCCACTTGCTCATTTTTTTTCAGGAAAAAGCTTATAATATAAATGACAAAAGAAGATGAAATAATTTGGAAGCAAATAAAACCCCACCAATTATCACCTGACGTCTGTGAAGAATAGCTTTTTTTAAAAAAAAAATCATGAAATGCTAGTTGGTTGTCCTATTCTGGGTAATTATTTGGTACATGGCCTCTTTTTTCGAGATTAGGCATAGTATGAACATCTTTTAGATGCATATCTTCTTCCGGGAAGATTGAGACATTTTCAATAATTCATATTTGTAGCAATGAAATACTATATATTCTTAGCCATCTCTCTCATAATTTATGAAACTTTAGATTATAATTCAAAGATCACTTTTGGAAAAATTAAAAATCTTGCAAGAAAATAAATGATAGTCTAAAAGACGTATTAGTTCGACAATAGTATTTTGTCGATCATGTAAAATATAAATATCCAATCACAATCTAAAAAACGTATTAAATGACAATAATGTTACGTCGATTTGTAAAATTATATTTGTACGACTTTAGAAATAAGAATAAAATATAAAATAGTGACTTAAAAAGGAATATTTGTCTAAATCAATATTCCTTTTATAAATTTCCTCTTTGTTTTTGTGACTCAAATTCAGAAATCTGTAATTAAAGCGTCAATATTATTTTTAATCCTTTTTAAAGAAAAATAATAATCTAAATAATTTTATTTTTTTCAATTTATCATTATTATTAATATGATTTTATAAGCATATGAATATCAACACATTACGTTTCTTGTAGAGGAAAATTAACATCTTAACCATCATTTCCAATTAATTAAGCACGTTGTCATATAAAGTCAAGGAATCGAAGGTTTTTTTAATTTAAAAAAAGCGACCAATCAAACAGAATTAATTGACAAATTATTTTTGTTTTCATATTTTATTGATAAAAATATTTTTAAAATATAAATGATATTTAGTTATGGATTCATATGAAATTCACAACAGTGGATATAAACCTATAATTTTAATTAATAAGTTCAATACTAAAATTCTAAATTCCTCTGTACATACACGTGCATACCCTTATTGTCGCTCCCATCCGATTCTGACACTAAAGGATTCAGGATATTTTTGACTCATTTATAATAGTCTAAGAGAAGTTTTGATCCTTTCTTATAGTACGTAGACATAAATAATTGAAAATATAAACGAAGGGCATTTTTGATTCTTTTGATAATATAAGGATATTTTTAACCCTTCTCACTAGTATTTATTTAGATTATGTAAATAATTTTGGGGACAATATATTTGTATTAACTTATCAAAACACATAAAAAATATGTTTTTTTTAAAAGAAAAAACATTCTTTTTGAAAAGAAATTTCATTTTCCCAAACACACCCTTAACTAATTGGGAAACTCTACCATATCTGCAATTGAAAGGACAGAAGAAAAT
This sequence comes from Solanum medicagineum, assembly GCA_026153255.1. NCBI lineage: Eukaryota > Viridiplantae > Streptophyta > Magnoliopsida > Solanales > Solanaceae > Solanum > Solanum medicagineum. Next base: position 4,460 of record JAPFFP010044921.1, on the reverse strand, counting down.
TCCACCAAACAAATATCACTAGTTAGACCCAACGAACTTTTTTTCCCTTTCTGGTGTTTAATATTATTCAAATTTATAGAATTTTTTTCATAATTAGGACTCAAACCTCAAGCCACGACTCAGATCGAAGACATCTAGTTAAAGATAGAGGAATCATAATCAATCCCTAGCAAAAAAAATTAATAATAAAGACTCGAATTTCAAATTCAAAACCTCTAGAAAGAAGATAAATTAAATGAAAATTTCAAAATTAAAAGGGAATAGATAGATACTAACTTGGGATATCCAAGAGGTTTTGTCTAACTTCTTCCATAGAGTTTTGTTTTTATTGATTGGAGATATTGTGAAATAAATTTTGGTTGGCTCAAAATTGGGAAAGAAACACACATATATATATATATATGTTGATATGTAGAGTGAGTTAAAAAAAGACTAAATTTTAGAGTATTAAATATATATTAATTTATAAGTTGCCTTGTGCTTCACTTATAAGCAAGTTATGTCTCCGTCTTTTTTAGTTATCACAATATCTATATGTAGAAATAAATTATATATAAATTTTGATTAATATTTTAAAGTATATTTTTTTCATCATATGAATATAAAATAAATTACAATTATTAAAATTTTTATTTTTAAAATATCAAATTAAATGTAAACAGTGAAAATTAGTCAAATGGACTATAACGACCAAATATCCTTTAAAATTAATTTTTCATTTATGTTATATTACATATTTTCGATAATAATAACAATTAAAATAAATATCAGTGATATTATAACGAATTTTGATTATATATGAAACTATAATAAGATAGTGGCGATAAGGAAAATGAGTTTCATTTATAGGATAAAATATTTATTTTCTTCCTTTTGAAAGCATTTTTTAAAGAAAAGTTTTCTCACAATATATATTATCTTGAAAAATATTTTCATCACCAACAATAACAATATACCCAATTAAAAAATATTTTCATCATATTAATAATTTTCCCCTTTTAAATAAAGCAGTTGAAATATCTTCCAAAATGAAAAGGAAATGAAAATGAAATATGAAGAAAACAATAAAGAAAGAAAATGACATAATCTAATTTGCCACAAAGAAAAAAGAAAAAAAAAAACTCACTTCAAAAAGGAATTATTTTCTTTTATGTTAATGTATCAAAAATCATTGAAGAGTGATAAATTATCCTTAATTAAAAATTTCGACTTTCTGCCTCGCGAATATGTATGATATATAAGATCACGAGAATTCTTTCTTTTTTTTTTGTGTGTGTGTGTTTGTTTGTGTGTAAAACTAATTAAATATTTATAAATATTTTGTAGTGATCCCAATTATTAATATAAAATAACTAGAGGTTACTATTCATAGAAATTTACAAATTTTAAATTTTGAATCTGCCTATGTCGTTTTATTCTCTTGTAAAGGTGGAACCTGAATAAGCTGAGTTTCAAAATTGATATCATCATTGAATGAGAAAAAATCATGAAAACCGCTAAATGCTTGTAATATGATATATAGTATACTTTTTTATTTTTAAATAACACAATTTTAAAATAATCGAATTTCAATTGGGATAAACATCACATTCATGCAAGTAAAAAATGTGACGTCATATACAAGACGTAAGAAATCAAAACTTAGGAAACACGATATTTAACTTTTTTTCTTCTTTTGTCAACGTTGATTAATTAGGATACGTAGAAGTTAAATTTTTGAATAACTTGCAAGAAATGTCCACTTACATGTTTTGTATTAAAAAAGAAACCTAGTATGCTTTGATTCTTCTTCTTTTTTTTTTTTTTTTTTTAGTTAACAATTTTATTAGTGCTTTAATTTAGTGGGTTACATTAATTGAGTGCAAAGACAAATAGTTGACTTGCGTTAAATTATGGTGTAATACAAGTCAACAATATAAATTCGAGTTAATTAAATTAGCGTGTATTGAATACTGAATGAAAAAAAAATACTAGCAAAAAATGGATATCAAGTCAACTTTTAGACCAAACTTGTAATTGTTGTTATTCGTGAGACGTTCGATTTTTAAGTTGCATTCTACCAGAAGTTTGGTAAATACATGATATATGTATTAATTTAAATCCTATTCACAAATGATAGTTAATTATTATACATTTTAACCTTAATCGTTGACTTGGTCACGATAAAATAATAAAATTTAATTCCAAGATCAAATATGAGTTTCTGAAAATTTAAGAAATATCACCAAATTATATTTATTCCTAAAAAGAACAACAACAACAATATATCGAGAGAAAATTCCATAAGTGGAGTCTGGGAGGGAAAAATATATGCAGACCTTACCACTACCTCATAAAGATAGAGAAGTAGTTTCCGAAAGACTCTCATATCAAAAACTCATCCCTAAAAGTAGATAATACTATATATGAAATAACTAAAATGGACAACAAATCAAAATATATAACGATAATAAAAATAACCAAATAAATGATGAACAATAACAACACATATTTTCTTAAAAAAGAACTTCTAGTATTATTTGTTTTTTTTAAAAAAAATTCATCAGTGGCTTTCCAATAATAGCTAATACAATTATTGACATTTTTCATCATTATTTCAATAGAAAAATTTGCAAAATTTGTCAGACATTAAATCAATAGAAAAAAATACTTAGGTGTCAATTATTGAATCACATTGTTGGTAGACTATAAAGAACTCTAATTTAATACTATTTGATTTTTTGTCCCTAGCTTTGTTTCCCCCCTAGTTATTTTATTTCGAGTTTTAAGTAAAAACAATTATATAAAATATTTTAAAATGAACTTTTATATGACGTGATTTAAATTAATATAATATTCAGTATAAGTATTAATATCAAGAGAGCTAGAAAAAAATAGAAGTTGGAGGCATTCATTGTTAATTTTTTTTCCCTTTTTAATTATTTTATATAATATTAAATTTATTCCAATTAAGATTATATGTACTAAATTTTTTTTAAGAAGTAAAGGGCTTTCTCTCGCCTGTTTCTTACATTCTTAAGAATGAATTCGAGACTTTAATTTAATAATCACAATTATTTTATTCTGTTTTTTGAAGTTACTTATCAAAAGTAAAATCTGTGGCTTTAAACTATCGAATTCTATCAAAGTAATATATGAAATGGTAATTTCACATTTGCTGGTATATATTAAGAAAACCATTAAATATGAAAATTCATAAAGTTTAAATAAAATTGAGCGTAAATATTTTTATAATATGGTGATTTTATCTCAAACAATAGTAGAATTATATTTTATTTTTTAAAATAAGAAACACTAGAGCATGTTGATCTATCAACAAAAATAGCACTTTGGATTAAATATATTATCTTGATATTGTTCTATACTCTTCTTCTTTTTGTTGGGAAAAAATAAGGAATTATACAAAAATAAATATGACGCAATAATATGTAAAATGGTAAAATAATGACACCAAATATTTAACGTAGTTCACTCAACATTTTTGGGCTACGTCCACAAATCAACACTTCTATTATATTTCTTCTACTATTACAAATAGTAGGCACAAGTGTATAATTTCTTCTACTATTACAAATAGTAGGCTCTTAGAGAAAAATACCAAAAAATAGTGGACACACTATTTCTTTTAGGAAAAATATTTCCTAAGCACACACTCTAATTTTTCTCACAGACTATTTTATTTTATAGTCTATGGTATACCTCACAGAAGAAGAATCCTCACTTTCTCTCTGTGGCTCTATGTATTTTTTCTCTCTTTCTTGGTATAGAATGAAGGAGCTGAAGGGCTCCTTATATAAGGAAAAATCTGCCTCCATTGATGTCATTGTTGACATCAATGTGCAGATATAATTGTTCAAGAAAGTTGGTTGCCTACTTTCTTTGCTGCCAATTTTGACCAAAGAAAATGGGGGCTAGACCCCACAAATCTCCCTCTCTAGACCCATTTTCGGAAGGAGGTATCTCCATCTTCTTAGAGAGAGCTCATGCCGACAAGTTCTTTGCGCAATTCAAACTTGTCTCTTGTCACAACCTTGGTCAGCATATCTGCAGGATTTTCATTTGTAGAGATCTTTTCAATCTACACAGATTTGTTCTCTATCTTTTCTCGAATTCAATTGTATCTCACATCTATGTGTTTTGTCCTTGCATGGTACATTGAGTTCTTGCTCAAGTCTATTGCACTTTGACTATCACAATAGACGACATAATCTATTTGCTGCAATCCAAGCTCTTGAAGGAATTGTTTAAACCATATCATCTCTTTGCTAGCTTCAGTAGCAGCAATATACTCAACTTCAGTTGTAGACAGTGCAACGCACTTCTGCAACTTTGACTGCTATGATATAGCTCCCCCTGAAAAAGTAAACAAATATCCAGTAGTAGATTTTCTGTTATCAAGGTCACCAGCCATATCAGCATCTGTATAGCCCTTCAAGATTGGACTAGAGCCTCCAAAACAT
>JAPFFP010044920.1:0-12020 GCA_026153255.1 Solanum medicagineum | reverse complement strand
TGACCACCACAACTTGACTTTCCCACTCAAGGATAGGTAAAAGTTGAAGTCATTTTTAGGAAAATCTTCCTACTTGAGAAGGTTCTTACCAAGCATACTACATTCATTAGGAAATTAAACTTGACCCTACGGGTTCTACAATCAATAAAAGCATAGTAAGCATGCAACGAATTCATCCCAAGAATGACATCAAAATCTACCATGTCTAATTCAACAAGATCACAAGGCATCAACTTAGGCAAAATAGAAATAGGACAACTTCTATAAACTTTCCTAGCAACAATAGAGGCACCAATAGGAGTAGACACTATGAATCATGCAATGACTCAGGGTCAACATGAAAATTTTTAGCAACAAAAGGGGTAACAAAGGAAAGAGTGGCACCCAGATCAATCAAAGCGTATACATCAAAGTCAAAGATTTTCACTGTACCGGTAACAACATCGGGAACCTCACCAACCCCTTGCCTCCCATGTAGAGCATAAAATCGATTCTGCCTTGGGCCACCACCTTGAGGACCACCTCTACCCAATGGAACCGCATTTGCGCTGTGGCAAGGACCTTTCCACTGTTTCTTGGACAATCCATCATTTTGTGACCAAGCTCCCCACACTCAAAGCATGCATTAGAACCTTTCAAACACGGGCCACTATGAATCTTCCCACATGTAGGACACACATTAATGGGAGCCACACCACCAACACCTTGAGGCCTAGGGAAGTCATGTGGCAACCCCCTATTAGTCGCATGAGAAGACCCTTGGCCTTGATGGAATCGGCCACACCTTTGGAATTACCTTCAAGAGGGCCCCTCTTGGTCTCATGCCCCCTTCTCTTCCTCAACTTTTCCTTCTCCATTTTCTCAACATATGTTATCAACCGAGACAAGTCCATGTCACTAATTAGTAAGGCAGACCAGCATTCTTCACTCACAAAGTCGGAGACCCCTAATTCAAATTTGTTTACCCTAGATCTAGGATCGGCCACCAAATGAGGAGCATACTTTGAAAGTTGATTAAACTTTAGGGCATACTCCCTCAACTCATAGCAACTTGTTACAAGTTCATGAACTCCACCAACTTAGCTTCCCTAAACTCAAGAGGGAAGAACGATTAAGGAAAGCCAATTTGAACTCCTTCCAAAGCACCACATTACCAATTCCCTTCTCACCCTTCCATTGATCATACCATATTTGTGCTACCGCTATGATTTGGTATGCCGCCAACTTTTCCTTTTCATTCGGCCCAACATCCATGATATTAAAGATCTTGTAAACCTCATCAATGAACTCTTGTGGATCCTCATCCACCTTTGACCCATAGAACACCGGAGGATTCATCCGAATCAAGTCCCTTACCCTAGCTCCCGGGGTAGCAGCATGAGGGGCTTGGGCCCCTTGATTTACTTGGTTGGTCACAACTTGGGTAAGCATAGTAAGAGCCTCTTGGAGCTCACCATTGGTAGGTCGCTCCTTAGGAGTTTGGGCCCTTCTTCCTCTAGTGTTTGGCATGATCTAGCATAGTAAAGAACAATCGTTGGGGGGTGGGAGGGAACTCACTACAACACTATAGCATGAATTAGAACATGAAGAAGGGAAATATTTCCTAAAACATCTCATAGCCTCTTATTCATAGTTGTGGCGTGCTTCACAACTATGAATAGGACTTTAATTGACGCGGTGTGTTGGACTCTGAGGATCTATCAACCTAGTACTCTAATACCAAGTTTTTCATGAGCCAAGCCTAGGGCCTAGACGTGACGCGGGGAATGGGGAACCTAAAGGAACCACAAACAAGCCTCTTAACTTGTCATTACACATCATTGGTTGCGGAAGCATACAAAGACATAAAAGAGTAAGATAGGGGTAAAAGGACTAAGGGGAAAGCTTGTATAACATCATAAAAAAGGTAAAGAGTCAAGGCTCACATCATAGATACATAATATATCCAACAAACACCGGTAATACATAGATAAAAGTAGGGCCCAAGATAAATCAATTGGGCTCACCCTCATAGTCAAAGTGAAACATAAGGAAGAATGTCTCAATACATAGTACAAACAACATAGACTAAGGTCCCCGAAGTAGAGGACTCACCAACAAGCTTGAGTAATATCAAACTAGCCACGTGGAGGAAGAGGGTAATCAACCTGGACACCAGTTCCTACATACTAATATCATGCAGGCAAGAGTATGCGTTAGTACGTTTGAATATATTAAGTATGTAGGATGCAATGCAACAAGAATTTGGCATCATATTCAAAATGCATAACAATAGGAAATAGGCATAATATAACAATATGGCATGTATGATCAATGCATAAGTATACATGCTTAAGTAACTCATGCTCATGTAGGATATCATATGTGTAGAAGATACCAAGCTAAAATTACAATGTACAAACCCCTAGGTAAGTTGGTAATGTTGTCGCCCCCTCACTTCGATGTGAGGTACAAACCCCTCATAGGTTGGTGATGATGCTTCCCCATTACCCCGGTGGAGAAGTACAAACCCTTAACTTGGTTGATGAGTGCAAACCCCCATTTAGGTTAGGTGATGCTTCCCCATCACTAGGTGGAGAAGTAAAAACCCTACACTAGGTTGATGAGTACAAACTCCCCATCTAGGTTATCCGGGTTCTTAGTCCCCCCGGATTGGGCATGGTCTAACGCAACTTTTTATATAGAATCTATCATACATATAAGCTCATTTCATCATCATATAGTAAATCATATCATATCTCATGCTTTAGACCTTCAATTCCTCAATAAACCATAACATGACATTTTATCAAACACTTGGCGGATGCTAAATGGTAGTATAAGATCATGTAATTTAAAGATGCAATCATGCAAGAAAATTTATTGTAAATCCATCAATCAACACATTGCAACACTCTCAAGCAATATACATTAAATCCCCTCATCAAATCTTATAATAGCTCCAAAATTTATAGCTCAAAAAATAGCAAAACAGTCACAACTTCACATAGTTTTAACATAGTTCATAGACATGTTCATACTAGCAAACCTATTTGTAAAATCAACTATAAATCATACAAATTGAGTAAAAAGAAGATTAGGGAACCATGGGTGGAAAGACCCAATGGCTAAAACCCACATACCTTAGCTTGGAGATGAACTTGGTGAAGATTAGAGATGGAGACTTGAAGTTTGAAGAAGAACCTTGAAGGAAATCCTTAGTTCCGGATGAGGGTTTGAGGCTTGAATTTTGGAGTGAAAATATGGCTAAATATTTGAGTGAGTATTATGGAATATTTAGGATGATATGAGGGTAAAATATGCTAAGTATAGGTAAAAACACATTTGGGAACACTTAGGCCCAAGACCCAAAAGTCTTGGACCACATTAAAAATAACTGGGTAGAATTTACACAGGTCTACGTCACAGACCTGTCGTAAAGACCAAGTTTACACCTGTCCGCGACAGCTATGCGATCGATTCTGGAAATTGAAGTTTTGGAAATTTGAAATTGTGATTTGATTACTCAAAAATCGGGCTTAGACCCTTTCTCTTCTAATTTTTACCCCCTGAACAAGAATATGAAGTTGAATTTTTGATATCGTGCATGGATATTGTGATATATAGAATTTAAAATTCTGAGCATTCCGAGGTACATTTTTGGGCACTTTTTGAGGTCGTTTCACCTACGACTCGTAACAGAGATTTCGTAGTGCAACTATACACTGGCAGTCTTCAGTAAAATGGTCATAACTTTTGACACCGAACTCAGAATAAGATGAAACCAGTTGCGTGGTAAAGCTAATTCAAAGGGCTTTCATTTGGTATGTTATGGATCATCTAGTTATTTGTGTACTAAAATTTATGATTATTTAAAGTTGACCCTTGCATAATCCGACACTGAAAACTCGATTTATAAGAAAGTCTTGAACTCATCTAAGTACTAGAGGTCTTATGACTCTAAAACACTCCAAAATATAGGAATAAGGCTTGAGTCATAGGTACATATGAGGATAGAATTATGGGGTGTCACATTTTTTCGGTGGATATTTATTTTCTGGTTCAGCATGTTTAGGATGTTTAGATAATATTTGCAGCATATAGTACCAATACTTGTGGCATATAGCATGTTTTTATGTTTTGTTTGAAAAATGATACCCATCAGAAAATTTGATTGAGTAGCTAGATAGTAACCATGCATATTTGGGTGTCTGACAATATATGATCTTATATGTAAGGGTAAATTGAGATAAGAAGCATGATCTATAAGTCTTTTGTTGATAATGTATGAGGTGCCATGAGAGTGTGAGCATAATTTGATAAATTCATGTATTTTGTGCTAATTCAGAACTTGCCCTGTTACTCTAAGTTAGCTTCCAAATTAATTGGATTAGGAAAGGATCTTAGGCCATTGTTCTTATGTAGCCACTTTAGCCTAAAAATAACCAACTGAATTGATGGCATATCCCTTGTTCCAAAAGTTTGAACCTAATATGTACCTATTCTTTGAAAAGAATTGATTAACCTAGCCTTGTCCAGTGAAAAATCCTGAGATTAGGCCTAGTCTTTCCTTGAACACTGTGTACCTTGACTTGGCAAAAATCATAAGTTACGGGTGGCTACCAAAAGTGGCTTTGGTTCAGAGGATAGATATTGTGCACCTCATCATAGGCTAAAAGCCTAAGTTGAGGGTGGCTAGCGTAAGGGTAAAGTACAAAAATAAGAGGGTGAATTAGAAATAAGGAGCAAAAGGAAAAAACATGTATTGGGTGCAAGAAAAATAAAAGATGCCTTGATTGTGAGCTAAAAAGCAAAATGAAAGTACGAAAATAAGGTAAAAAGCCGAAAAATGACAAGAAAGTACCCAAAAAAGCTTGAAATAGGGAAAAGGTAGAACAAGGTGAAAATTAACAAAGTTGGTAGGGGCAAAAGTGTGGAAAAATGCAATTTTAAGGAGGGCCTTTTGTCACTATTTTCCTAAAATACTTTACCAAAGCCCCTTGAGCCTACGTTACAAGCCAGAAAATCCTAAAGTAATCATAGACTAATTAGTTGAAGGTTTGAGTCATGAGTATATGGGAAAGCCTATAGTATTAATTATCATGCATGACTATCTGCTGTGAGAGTGAGCGTTTTTGTACAGTCCCAAGATTTAAACATGAAACCATCCTTGAGTGCAAAAAATGGGACTTCTTTCGATGAGAGCACTTGCATTACATTGTTATCACGTGACTTGTTTAGTGATTATGGACTGTTGATAATCTCTTGCTTGTCATAGTTGTGCTGTAACATGCACCAGTTTGCATTGATTTGTTGGTTATCTCTCTGATCCTGTTTTGAAAAATTATTGCGGGTATCTAACTCTGAGATGTGTATGATGTATGGAATTGAGTTAAGGTCAATGTGTTACTGTTTTATCTATATAAATTGAGTATCGCTTGAGGACAAGAAACAATTTTAAGTTGAGGGCGTTGACGAGCTCCCAAAATACAGTACTTTTGATGGTTAAAACTTAGGATTTGATGTGTTCTCAATAGGATATTTGTGGGTTTTATACGTTTTTGTGTTTATATTTGCATGATTACAGGTGCCATGATTTGGGAAAAAATTGCAGAAGTTGTTGGTTTTTCCTATTGTATGAGACTTTCCACAAGTTGTAGAGCATTCTACGAGTCATAGATAGGATTCGTGAGGATTTCAAGTGAGGGGCTATTTGTTGAAGATAAAGTCTACGAACATGCAGACGAGTCGTGCAGCAGTTTACAAGTCCTAGACCACCTTTCATGCCCTGAGGATCGGACAAGTGGACTTGCAGAAAAGTTATCAGGTGAAACCCCCTTTACGGGTCGTAAAACACTATACGAGTCGTAAAGAGGTGTCATGGAAGTGAAGTCCAAAGGACCATCAACTGAGTACGAGACTCCGATTACGAGTCACAGAAGACATTATGGGTGGTAAAGTGCTCGTGGAGTTTTCCAGCCAGTTTTTCTAATTTGTTTAGGACTTGTTTATACTTATTATAAATAGGATTTTAGGTTATTTTTCGTAAGTTCTACTCAGTTCACGTCAGTTTTAATTAATTTTAGGGTTTATACTCATAGAACTCAATATTGTTAGAGAGAAAATTGTGAGAGAGTCTTTGAGAATGCTTGTGGCTTTAATTCAATCTTCAAGCTTGTGATTTTCATTGACATTGGATTCACTTGTTCTTAATTCAATTTTATAAGTGTTTAATTATATCTTCTCAATTCATAATCTTTTTATCTACACATACCATGAGTAGCAAAGTCCATAACTAGGGTTGTGGGAGCCATGAAGAACTAACAAAGAAAAACCTCATAATTCACAATTCATGGAAGGTATATATGCATGTATTAATTAACTCTCTTCATTTTGCATGTTTTTTGATGGCGGCAAACATTAGAACTCACCCAGTGTTACTGACAGGACCAAGGTAGTAATGAATTGGAAAAAGGATGAATTAACAAGATTTGATAGATATGTTCTCGTCTAATCAACCGAACTGGGCCAAGGGGAGGTTGTACTGGGACTAATAGGTAATAGTTAGTAATATACACTATGGATATAGGCCAAGTCGCATAGTGAAATTCGTCTCTCACCTTTGATCAAAGGGCTTGGTGAACTTAAATCACCATCCAACATGCTATATACTAGACAAAAATTAGGTTATCCAGGGATATTGAGTTGGAGAATCATAGGGAACACGATACCTTAGTTGCTCTCTATTATTGATTTTTCTCTCGTGATAGTTAATTAGTTTATTTTCTCATTGATTATTGCAAATCCTCCCCTTTGGGGAATTGAGTCAGTTAACTACTCGAATTGAATATTGGTGAATTTGTCTTAAGTCTACTTATTCCCTGTTGGTTCAACCCTAACCTTTGTTAGGTTCTATTTCTTGACAGTGACCACTTTATCCTCTAAAAGGAGGTGCAACATAGGCGACATCAGTCACATTCTCTAACTTTTAACTAGTAATGGCCTTATCGAAGGTCTATCTTGGATAAAATAGTGGTACCCTAAAGTTGGTCAAAATAGTCATCTATCCTTGGAGGGGATACTTATCATGACCATTGCCATATTCAACTAGTGTTAGTAAACACACATCTTGAGGGAACCATCCTTCTTTCTCACAAATAATATAGGAGCACCCCAAGGAAAAACAATCGGCTTATTAAAGCCCTTCTCTGGCAAATTGTTCAACTGTTCTTTCAACACTTTCAGCTCAAAGGAGATATTCTATACGGCATGATAGAAATCGATTGGGTGTTAGGAAGAACATTGATCCCAAAGTCAATCTCCATATTAGGAGGGACTCAAGGCAAGTCTTCAGGAAACATTTCAGGGAATTCATTCAAAATCGGGAGGGACTCAAAGGTAGGAGGCTAATCATCATTAGTCTTAACTTGTACGAGGTGATAGAGAGATCCCTTGGAGATTAGCTTTCTATCCTTAAGGTAGTAAATACACTTACCCTTTGGCATAACAGAATTTCCCTTCCACTCTAGGGTTGGTTCATTCGACAATTGGAATTTGATAGTTCAGGTCTTATAATCAATGGAAATTATGTTTTGAAAGTTTGTGAAAACTGAGGCTTTAAGCCTATTTTGGGGGTGATATAGGAGAAAAATGAAGGGTGTCTACCACTTGGAGGCTTATTAAAGAAAAGGAATGAGAAAAATGAGTCGAGGAATGAAAAGAAAAAAAGAATAGTCCTTTCAAAATGAAAAGAAAAGGAAGAAAAAGAGCTTGAGTGAAAAGAATCCTCCAAAATATTGAAAATTGGTTGCAAGTGAGGCACCTAAATGAAAAGGAAGGGTTAGATGAGCATTGGTGTGGGAAGCATAAAGAGAAAAAGTGGAAAAGTTGAAAATGAATTAATGTTGCATGTAAGACTTAAGGAGGATTAGTCACTATTGTCCAAGTTGTATCCAATCCTACCCCTTAGCCTACATTACAAGCATAAAAGCCCTTTGAAATATCCAATCAAAATAAATCGAGCTAATGTTCATAGAAAATAAAGGCAAGCCTATGGTGTGGCATTTTTTTACATAAAATGTTCTTTTGTTAAGTGTGAGTGCATGAGTCCTTGTACCTTTTTCATTATAAATACTTGAGTTTGTTTTGAGGACCTTTTGTCTTTTTGTGAGGACACAACTTTACATGGATTGGTGTTATGGATTCTTCTTAAAGTTTGACTCAAGTGCAACTTGTTAGTTGATTAGGAGTTTAAGCCTTGAGAATTTTTTTATCACTTGATCATCCCTAGAAGTATGTTTTGAATTGAAAAGATGCTTTTGAAATGTGAGGGAGTTACTAGATAGCCATCCACATACTTGTGCTAATTGTTGATACAAACCATTTTCATGATCATGACTTTGATTTTTGCAAAAAGTGAATTAGGATTGTATGCTTAAATTGCTAGTCAACCAAGTTTGGCTTTGTTTTTCTTGAGGACAAACAAAGTCTTAAGTTGGGAGTGTTGATAAGTGCATGACTTGGACGCGTTTCTTACTCATATTTTATGATTTTGTATTATTAATCCTATAACTAGAGGCTAATTGTGCTTTGAATGGTGTATATTATAGGTACTTATGATTTACATTTGGCTTCACTAAGAAGAAATGAAGATTTGAGCTGAATGGGATCCAAAAGGAGATGGAATGAACAAAATGGTACCTGGCAGCAGATACAGTCTATGAACACGGCCTTCAGGCCTGTGATCATAGAGTCATAACATACAAACAAATGCAAATGAACTAATCCCATATGCGAAGGAGAAGCTTAAGGAAACACAACCTCCATGATCGCGGAATGCTTAGTGCGATCGTGGACTATTGCAGTGACAAACACCAGGACCATTCTGGAATTCACCATTTTAATTCCTATAATCACACAGGTAGAATGAAAAAGGAAATTTATACATTTTTGAAGAAGAATAACACACCTTAATGTAGATTTTAGTTTAGGGCGAGGATTAGAGCAAGTTTTCTAGAAATTCTTTAGTGGATTGAAGAGTGTAGGCTTCACTTGTACTATGATTCACTCACTCTTTCTTTCCTTGTGTTTGAATGCTAAAATTGTAGGTTTAATAGATGCTTGGTTACTGATTTATGTAACGGTCTTGATTAGTTCTCTTGGTTTCATGCTTAGTTGACAATTTTCTTGTAAAATCAAGAGGGTTTCTCCCAAATTGTTCCAATTGCTTGAATTTAAGGTATCTATTTGAATCTAGCTTAGTTCATCAATTATTGCTCTAGCAAGTGTAGTTGAGGGGGAAGATTACATGATACTTATGGTTTTATAAGTTGAGCGCCTCAAAAGGGACTCAACGTCTAAGGTCTTGGGAGTTTTGCTTTGTGGTGCTCAAGCCAAGTGTCTCTTTGAGCATCTCGTGTATGAGGCCATAGTTGTCTCTTGCGAAACATCACTTCCCTAGACGGGGTGATATAAAAATAGCCTAGCCTACCCATAGGGTTTATTTGATGCTAAGAGTGACAGATCGATGGAGTTTTAATTGATTCCCATATCCCATATCCTTGCTCCCTTGGTTGATCAATCTTACCCAAGTGTTCTTAGGAGTAGTTGTTAGCTTAGTTTTTCCCCCAGTTTAGTTAGAATACTTGTTTGGTACTCACCTATCAAGTCAAAATTTAGTAGCCATAGGCCCTTCCTCGACTCATTCGCCGACACATTGTTCCCTATGGGATTCGACCCTGACCTCTAAAGTTGGGTAATATGTTGATGACAACCGCCGATGCAACCTTTGAGTAGTCTGGTTGAGCGACATCAACTTCCCATGGACTTAATCCAATAGCTAAAATATCTATGAAAATTTTAAACACAATTTAGCACAGCTAAAGCATTGAGTCTCCATAAACTCAATCCAATCCAATAGTAAAAAATAAATTATGGCAAGTTGAACACAATTAAGCAACAACTAAAGCATTGAGTCCCCAAAAATGCAATCCAGTAGTTAAAATAACCATGATCAAAAGTATAACATAACCAGGACTTTCAGGATCAAGTCCTAAATTAATAAACATATAAAATCACACTAAGACCTTTAGCATAATTTCAAACCCGAAGCCAACAATATAGAGACAAGAACTCAGGATCACATTATTTAAAATCCATTAAGGAAAATTTTCAGCACAATACTTTTGTTATTATGCAACAATAACCCTTTTTGTATATAGTTTCCAATCAAGCTTGACCCCAAATGATGCAAACAAGCATGGTGATATTGGAAAGAAGACTCATAGGCCTTGACAGATTGTGGAACACCTAATTTAGTATAGGCTAAAATTTATGGTCATTTGAAGTTGAGCTTAGTTTAAAATTCTATCTGAAACTATATCGATACGGTACTTTCAACTTAACTTTATGATTGGGGCATCGTACGATCTTAGTTCACAACTAATTCACTTGTATAACAAAACATTGATCCTGAAACTATGACTAATGAGATTTGTACACCCTTGTTGAATATATCTTTAATAACAATGGAATAGGTCATTACAAATGACGATATAATATAATCCAGTTGTCTTTCCCAAAATTAACAATATCTTTCCTTGGCTGCCTCCACGTAGTATGTTATAATATAGTATCTCTTTTTTTGGGTCTCAATTTTCACAACTACCTATCCTTTTTCCCTTATATAAATGTAGGACATTACTTCTTACAATACCATTAGTCACAAATCTATGGGTAGTTTATCTTATATAGGTGTTGAGAGTTGTAGGTTAGCTAAAGAACTTCATCAATTAGCTTGCTTAAGAGTCAGACAGTAATAGGCAATTGATAGTGGGGTCATAGTTCAAGACATGACCATATCATCTCTAGTTGTGGAGTTAAACGCCCAAAAACATCAAATCCCATCTTGGAGTAGCTCGTATCTAGGTCTTGATATAAGGAGTCTTTAGACATTGATATAGCAGAGAGATGTAGTTTGTAGATATAGAGTTCAATTATGTGTCCTAAAGGTGGCAACGCTTTGACATCAGATTATGGAAGAGGCACACCATTCCTATTGTTCTATCTACCCTTGTTCAACGAATATGTACCATGATATCAATGTCACAACTTGGACCTAGGCCTAGTCGTGACCAGCAAATGGGGAACTCGAAGGAACCCAAACAAGCCTCTTAGCATATCATTACACATCCTTGGTCACAGAAGCAATTAAATAATATTGAAAGAATAGAAATAGGGCAAAGGAACTAAGGGGGAACTTTCATAATATAAAAATCAAGAGAAAAGAGAGTCAAGGCTCATAGCATATTACACATCATGTCCAACAACACCTCTACTACATAGATATTTAGTGGGGGCCAAGATAAGCAACTGGGCTCACCCTCATAGTCAACATACATCAAAGAAGGAGAGAGCCTTAGTACATAGCATAAGATCAAAGACATTGTCCGCGGAATGGAGGACTCAGCAACTAGCTTGAATAGATATTACTAGCCACATGGACGAGGATGATGACCAAATGGAGCTCTTATTCCTACATGGTAACATCAAGTAGGCATAGAGTATTCATTAGTACTTTTGAATGTACTAAGTATGTAGGATGCAATGCAACAAGAGATAGGTAACATAATCGAAATGCATAATCATGGGCAATAGATAGCATAATAACAATATGACATGTATGAATGATGCTTGAAGTAAAACATGCTTATATAGAACATATTACATATGAATGAAGAGACCATCATCATAGACCAAGCAAACTACTACTTGGAATCCAAGGCATAGCACCCCCTTAAAGGGTGATGAAGGGATATACCCCTCAATCGGTAGATGGACATCACACCCTCCATCATAGTGGTTAAGGTATCAACCCTTCAACATGGTTAATGGACTTCACACCCTCCATCATATTGGTCAAGGTATCAACCCCTCAACATGGTTAATGTACTTCACACCCTCCATCATAGTGCTCAAGGTATCAACCCTTCAACATGGTTAATAGACTTCACACCCTCCATCATAGTGGTCAAGGTATCAAC
>JAPFFP010044919.1:0-12024 GCA_026153255.1 Solanum medicagineum | reverse complement strand
CCCTTGAGATGATAGTAAGCATTCATAGCCCAGCCTGCATGAGCCCTAACAGTGTTTGGCTTAAAACATGGGCCTCCAACTTGAATTAGGCCACAATCCACACCTTGATTAGTGCAAACCCAATCTAAATTGGCTTGCAATTGTGCATCTGTAGCTTCTCCTTTGGGCATGCAAAAATTCTTGACCTCCGGGACGTAAGGCTTCGTTGGGCCTGGTTGGGCTCGGATATTTGGGCCTGGTTGGGTTGGGATTGTTGGGCCTCTTGGTTGTGGTGGTAGTTGTGTATGTGGTAGTGGTTGTGGTTTTGGTTGTCGTTGTGGTTGTGGTTGTGGCAATGTTGGTTGTGGAAAAGGCTGTATACATCAAAGTCATATAACTTGTTAATAAATCGAGTTTAAATTTTACGCACTGAACAATCTTAAAAAAAAGATATGCGTAATATTGGGTTAATATTTAGTAGAAGCTATGAAATTTCTATCATAAACTTTAATTGATAACTGAATAAAATACTAATTAACTTGCTAAAATATCCACACTCATTGTGCATTGAAAATTTTCTTTGGGAAAAATTTTCAAATCCCTAATTTAGAGAGGAATATACAAAATGATGCTTCCTCCGATCTGAAACAAATAAATCCACAAGGAGTGACATACTCTTTTTTTAAAACGTTAGTTAAGACATTAATTAAAGGATAATTTATCAAATATTACCCTTTTGACTCAAAGATAGTTGAAAAACTCAGGATAAATATGAAAAAAAATGTCTGAAAATTTAATTAAATTGTGCGAACTCTTCACTTTCGATGACACACCCGTATCAGATTCTCCAAAAATACACTATTTTTGCAGAATCGGACACGACACCTATTGAAACTTTTGAACAGTTTGAGCAGCATAGGTAGAAAAGAATGAGTTTACCTTTGACGGCTCTGGGATTGGCAACAATGGTTGTCCTTTCAATATTCCAATGTTATAAACAGGAGTAAAATCAGGCCTAAATAATCCAAAATTCCTCTCAGCATTCGAACCTGGTTTAGCATTCTCATTAAACAAACCAAAAATATATGTGTCAATCTTCCTGTGTGGCATCAAAGGTGTGCCTATTCCATTAACAATTTTCCTAACTAATCCACCATTATATGATGCTGCATTTTCCACAGTACATTGTGGTTCAAAACTTTCACCTAATGAAGGCCATCCTGTTTCAGCAGCAACAATATCAACATCATCATAACCAAGTCTTTTCATAGATATAAAAACAGCATCCAACAACATATCAAACATGTTTGAGTATGTCCTTTTAGAAATCGGATCGAAAATGCCATTGTTTTTCTTGAACAATAAGAAATCAACTTGTTGAGGGTTGTAACCAAAGTAGGGATAAGGATTGACCATGAAAGGACCTTTCGTTTCGCGTAAAAATTGTAACATTGGTGCTAAAATACCAACATCCCAACCTGGTCTAAATCTAGCTAGACTTGGTGGATTTGAACTTAGTAAGATTCCTAAAGAATGTGGTGAGGACACTTTGATTGTGTTAATACCAGATTGTGCTAATGCTTGATAAAGTGCTCTCATTGCACCAACTAATTTGTTTTGTACTTCTGGGGTTTCCCAATGAAGGATTTCATTGCCAACAGCAATAACTTCAATTTTTGTTTGTTGATAAAATGGCTTGATGTTTGCTTCCACATAACTCTTAGCATACCCAATGTCTAACAACTTGGGGATTTCACCGTTTGGGACAGTGACAGTAATTGAGATATTTGTGTTGGCAAAGGCACGTAGGATTTCTGGATTTAAGTCAAAAATTTTGACCTTGTCGATTATGGTTTTGTCTTTGAGGAATTGAACAACTTGTGCAGGTGGGGGTAGGTTGTTGCCAAGGGTACCATAATTAACACCGATGGAAGAAACATAAGGAAAATATTGAATAAAGATAGAAAACATAAACAAGATAGCAAATAATGGAGATGTTATTTTCTTGCTAGACACCTCCATTTTTTTATTTTTATTTTTTTTGGTTGTTACTAAAGAATGAAGAATGGAAAAGAGGACTACTTATAGGATTTTGAATAGACTGAGGATCAAATGTATTTTGTGTGGTTTTGCTTAATTTACGATGTTGAATTAGTCGCATACACAATAAAATCAATTTTGGTTTGTGAAAAAAGAGGTTTAATATTTTCCTCTACATATTTTTTAGTGTAACCTATGTCTAACATTTTGGGAATTTCGTCGTTCGGGACTGTGACAACAATTGTTATATTTGTGTTGGCAAAGCGTATAATATCTTGATTTATTCTAAATGTTTTATTTCATTGAGCGACTTGGGATGGTAAACAAAGGTTGTTGCCAAGGGTGCCATAGTTAATACCTATGGAAGAAACAAAAGAAAAATCTATACTATATTAAAAGTGTGAAAGTCAGTCAGAAATATTGTTTGAACTTTTTGCCCTTCATTGAAATACCCCACTTTAGACAAAATCTTCTTTTCACTATTTTTCTCATTTTATTAGTTTATCTTTTATTTATTTAATTTCAAGATTCACGTTTGAATTAAAATTTCTTTATATTTAGAATTCTCTCTTGATTCAGGACTATTCTATATAAATAATTGTCTATGCTATTGTCATGCCCCAAGAGGGTGCCCTAGACGTAAACGGCACTCAAAGACTATTGCTGCTCCCCAAGCGAACCACTTGGCCTCATCACATACATTCATTCATACATTCTACAAATCAGTAGAAGACATAAGGAAGTAAATAGGAATATCATCATCTAGTCTCAAAATAATATTATAATAAAAGGACTAGTAAAAGGAACTAGCTCAAAAAGTCTTAACATCAACATTTGACTATAGTATATGAAACGTCTATCATTATCAGAAGGTGCAAATGACAGACCCATGGCTACCTCAATCAAAGTAAAGTTAATAAGTGTCTAACTCTAAAGAAAGATGAAATAAATATAATGAATCCTCCGAAGTAGGGGAGGTTCACCAATCAATTGAACGTCTTAAATCCTCAATGATGCGCCTGTTGACAATCTTCGAATCTTGTATCTATATCATGAAATGATGCAGTCCGAAAGGAGACATCAGTACATAGAATGTACTAGTATGTAAAATAGCTGAATAAAATCGAAACAGGTAGAATAATATAGAAACAACAATAATCTCAAAATAATAACAACTAACATATCAAATGTCTATCTAAAGTAAGAATTAAGAGTACGCAAGTGACTCATCTAACCCATTAAACCTCATCAACCAAATCAGACTTATCTCAAATGGACTCATCTCAACTCATCTCACCTCATCCAATCACATGTCATCTCGACATCGAAGTACTATAGTGTGGGACCTATCTGAGAGTTTCTCTAATCGAGAACCATCACCTATGAGCCAGTGATGATACAATGAAGCGATGTCGTTACCATATCTGTCCAGTACCTTACCGAGGTAAAGGATGTGTAATGATGTTCACGCTCGAATAAGAAAGTGTCGTTGTCAGCAATTAACCTAATCGAAGGTTAAGGTTGAATCCACAAGGAATACAGGGCTGGACTACAAGAATTCATTATCAATCATTTCGAGTATCTATCACTAAAGTCTCTAAATGGGGTGGGGGGAGGGGGTTGAGATTTGAACACTAGAGTAAAATAAATATTATACTACTACATGACGAAACACTCAATTTTAGGGACAACTTGAGAATTGTGTTCCCCATGGTTCATCGACTCGATTATCCTAGATAATATAACTACAATTGGGAATTCGCATGCAGGACGGTAACTTAGGTTCTTCCAACCCTCTTGTGAAGGTGAAGGTTGAATTTCACCATGGCGCGCGGTTGGCAACCATGGTGTGCGAACTAACCGCTACCCATTGTCCCAGTCAACCTTCCCTTGGTCAGGTTTGGTTGATTAAACGAGAACACATCAATCGAATCTTGTCATTTACTTTCCTTTTCCTATTCGTCACTACCTTGGTCGGGATAGTGATAGTAAGCGGGGTTTGGTGTTGGCCACCACCAAATAACAAGCAAAACAAAGGGAAATAAATAATACATGCAAAACCCCAATCATAGAAATGCGATAAATCTAGGTCATCTCAAGTTAACTACCCATAGTTCCCACAACCCCAAGTTGTGGGTGCTTAGCTACTCATGGCTAAAGCAAAACCAATAAAAATGCAAAGACAATACATAGTTGAGAGTTTTACCCAAAGCAATGAAGAATGATAGCACCACAAGTTGCAAATCACAAGCTTGATAGATTGAGAATGAATACAATATGGGATTTGCAGTCCCCAAAAGTGGGTTTTCCAAGAGAAAATGAAAATCTATCCTAAAACCCTAAAATATTCTAGAGAATATTCAAAGATGATATTCAATGTTTTGGAATTTTGAACCCCCTCAATAAAATCCTAACTTAAACTTTTTATAGTAGTTACATATCTAACCCTAAAAATTACACAGAAAAGACAGTTGGCAGCAGGTACGCCTCGCAGGTACGACTTGTAGGGTGACCTACGAGTTGTAATTGAGGTCTCGTATCAGGTGTTTGGCATTTTGAACTCAACTAGTACGACCTACTGGTACGAGTCGTTGCATGGGCTACGACTCGTATGCTCCTCTCGTAGTCTAGGCCTTCAGTTTTTGGTCTAAAGTTTTGGCTCTTTGTTTCCTGTTACGAGTCCACCTATATGAGTCGTAGTAAGGCTGACCTCCACTTAGCAGATTTCTGATTTTTGCTCTCTGTTTCCGGCTACGAGATCACTCTATGACTCGTAGCTTAAGCTATGACTTGTAGGTGAGCTCGTACGGTATGCACTTCAGTAAAATGTGCAATTTCTCTCCAAAATCATGGCAACCTACCTTTTCTGCAATAGCAACACAAAAACACATAAAACCCATAAAAATTAGCATTAAGAACTCACAAAATCCATTGTTCTAGGCATCAAATGTGCTGTATTTTGGGAATGAGGAAACATCAGTTTTCACGATCCAATCCTCTCCTACGTTGGCCACGTAGTTAATGAGTGTGAGTGGGACTAACTCTTACACATTTCTCTACTCAATACTCCTCCCATGAGTCAATATTCTCATAAGACAATCAATCCAATCAATACGATCATCTCATCTCAATCAACATCTCCATCAAAACTCAAGGCTTAGAACAATCATTAGGGAACAATCCAATAGACAAACTTTTAGAGCTCATTTATGGAGACTCAAGGGACTATCCGGTTCTATCAACTCATCATCATTCTCACATCACAATCAAAAGCAGAATCGACATTCTCAATCAAGGTGCTAGACTCAATCCCTATCTTCTTTCATGCATGTTTTTAAAAGTTAACATATAGGGTTCATGCAATATCTCATGAAAATATTCAATTCAAGAAAACAAGTTTATGATGATCATTAAGGTATAAAAATACATGTATGTAATATAGTTTTCAAGAATTTAGTCAAGATAATACTTCAAGAATCATGTATAGGGACTTATGAACCCTCAACTTATCTATGACCATCTATATGGGGCACATGGGAGAACAATCTCATGCTTTTAGTTTAGCCTTATATAACTGGAAAGTTGATAGTACAATTAAGATTTGATGAATACTAGCTTTCTTGCAGATCCTCGATCTCAGTTGTCACGACCCAAAAACGAACGTGATGGAACTTGCTCAATCCTACCAGAACAAGTCAGCCTTAACCCAAAGAAAAATAGAACTAAAGCGCGGAAGTAATTAAATAGAGTAAATAACTAAAACTAAAAATCTTCATAACTTAAATACCACCTAAGGATTGGTTGTCATGTGTACAAGCCACTAGCAATACAGAAAATCAAAGAAGTACGAGTATAATATGTCTTTCTTCTCAAATAGAACAAAACATAAAAGAAATAGGAAAGAGAGAGTCAGCCAGATAACAGCAGCTACATCTCTAAATTTCTTGGAATGTCTCTGATGATCAAGGAAAACACTACTCACTGTCCGGTCTCAGAACCTACACAAGTGTAGAAGCAAGGGGTGAGTACCAAAAGCAACACGGTACCCAGCAATTCAACTAACTAAACAAAGTAAGTCCAATAGAATACACAAACTCCTTTCATTCCAACCTACCTCCACAACTACAACCTACATAGAAAATCAGCCAGCTCAACAACATATAATACACAGTAGAAATAAGTTTCAGCATACTATAGTTCCAATTCACAAGTCACAAGTGATAATGCAATCAATCACAGAAAGAACATCATGCCACATAGGAATATGCAAGGATGAGATGCAATGCTTATATAATGACGTCAAGCATAATAATGCATGTTTGTCCTAGTGATACACACCCGTTTTCTCTCAGTTTGGGACCCATGGGGGACTCTTAGTCCATGCATTTGTCGCAGCATGTGACACGACCCTCGAATCATAATATTCATCATGGCGTGCGACACGATCCTAGAAATATAGTATTTATCGCAGCGTGCGACACATCCCTCGAAATAGTACACTTCTTTAATTCTTATTCTTTTTCAGTTCACATAATAAGAATCAATGCAAATAGGCATGTTCAAACAATAATGAGGAGATGACAACTTTTCATAAAACTCATAACACCATAGTCGTGATACAACATCAATAATATATCTCAAAACAGAATTTTCATCACTTAGGCTTCTTTTCAATTCAAGTGTTACAACACCACACCAACTCACATTTACACCTAATCGCCTAATTTTCATGATATTACAACTATTTCATGCATCACACATAGAAGAAAGGAAATTTCAGAATTTTACGAGAATTACAAAGTTTTGAAAGTCGACTTGCCTTAATCGAACCACGATCACTCAAACACCTGAGCCTTCTCTTTTCAAATCGAACCCGTAGTACCATGATCTAGTCAAATAAATTATCACCATAAGATTTCAAAACTAACAATACTCTATTGTTATACGTGTAGCCTAGACCCAAAACTAACCAATTCTATAGTCAATTCCAGAAATTCCAAGCCTAGGATTAAGTTTTCAAATTATCTAATATTAACGCAAAATATATACATCCTAAGACGTCTTAAACGAAGAATCCAAAGCACTGGCGTGAGCCAAAAGCACTGGACAAAGTGCAAAACTTTTTCAAAGAGAATTTCTAACAACAACCAACTTAATTTGTTCTTAATTATAAAGAGAAGTTCAATTAGGCCCTTAGTTTGTTACATTCTGGAATTAAAGCAAACCATAGTTCTCACCTAATTGGAATCACACGTAACCATCCTTCTATCATCACTACCAAAGGAATGTAGTGACTATCCATCCAATAGAAAACACAAACAATTAATATAATTGATTGGAACTGTAGTTATATGCAAGAACACAATTTAATCGATAATAAAAATTCAATTAGTTTTGTTGTTATTCCTTACCATTTGGAAATGTGTCACTAGGAACAACTATGCATAATGTTCTACTTCTAATCCCTAAGAATTGTATAGTACTAATTTTACGTAAGTTTTCATACCCACTTAGTTGTAGTTGCAGAAGGAGCCTACTGATTAGCTGCAGCACTCGTAGCTTTCCTCTCGCTCAAACCCTTGCTCTTCTTCTTCTTAGATTATTTTAGATTATAAAAGTTGAATTAAACTCCACTAATTTTCAATATGTGGGTCAAGGGATATAGGATTTTAAACAAATTAATTTTTAACTCACCATTATATAAATTATTCAAACTTACACATAAATTACACAATCTTAGTTATTAAATAGTCCAAATCACCCACTAAAATTTTAAGAGATGAATCTTTTAGGAAAACAAGTGGACTAAATCTCAAAATGACCATACGGGTCAGTACATCAGTAAACTTGGAAGGACATGGTTTAAAGGACTTCTCCTTGATTCTTGAGTTCTTGACTTAGAATTTTTAGAGTTCTTGATGAAGAACCCTACATTCTTGAAAAAGAAGAATTAAGAAATCCTTTCTTAGGATTCTTGAATTCGTCTTCTTGAAAGCCTAGGTTATGATTTAAGATTCTATTAGAGATTCATGAATGGATAAGGAACTTTAGGTTGGGTAGAATAGAATTCATGAAGAATAACTTACCTTGAGAATGAATCTTGAAAGTTAATCCTAATTTGATGACTTTCTTGATGATTTTTGAGCATTTATGTTTAGGAGTGAATGAGAGGGCTTTTAATCATGAAAACTCATGTTTTATGCATTTTGGGGCCTTAAATAGACCCCCAAAGGTTTTAGAATGAAAGTACCCTCAAAATAAAAAGGAAACAAACATCATTGCTTATCCAATAAGAGTCCACGTTTGGTCCGCGACGCGCTCTGAGTGCGAACCTTCAGACAGCTCTGCGCTCCTTCACTAAAATTGTCATAACTTTCTACTACGAACTCTGATTAAATCGAAATTGGGTCCGTCGGTAAGTTAATTCAAATATATTTAATTTGATATATTTTGGGTTACCTAACTCATTATACTTTAGGAGATATGGTCATTTGAAATTGACCCTTCGGTCTACTCATACGAAAACTTAGTTGGTAGAAATTCTTTGGACTTAGGTTGATGTAAAGGATCCTTTATATTGGTTTATTGAACTTAGGAAGGGTTGGAAATTGACAAGAATGCCCCTCAAAGTAAAATACTTTTTTAAAAAAATACAATGCATGTCCGCATCCTAGGCGCGAGTGCATTGGGCCCGCACAAGCACTATTTTTTGTTTTGGATCAAACTTATTTTTTGATTTGATGGCTCTAAAATTCGAACGGGGCCATTTTTCTACTCCATTTTTCATGTTGATCGCAAATCCTGTCTCGAATTTTTCATCGTAGCTTGGAAAGACGTGTTATGCGCACAATTGCATTCTAGGGGTATTTCGAAAATTTCACGCGGTGTTAAATTATCTCCCCCTTGGGATCATTCGTCCTCGAATGATGAGTAAAGATGGATATCAACGCACGACTAGACTCAGAATTCATCTTGACACTCCCATCAGTCAATCAAACTTTGACTCCTCAACACTATCAACAATCTCTATTCTGACTCATAAATTGTCAATCAACTCAAGGAAAGACAATCGATTAAGTCAAGGGTAAGAACATTCCTTTCAACACTCTCATCATCAAGCACCAATGACAATCAAGACTCCTCTCAATACTCAATCAACTAATCTAGACAGTCATAAGTTACTCAGAATAGACAAATCGGTTTAGATTGAGAGTAGAGATATTCTCTTAGACATTTTCACCATCAAGCACGAATGGAACTTCGAAACTCAATGAATTAAAAATGTTTAAGCACTTCGACAATCAGTCTTTCGAATTCAAGAAGGAAACAATCAACTCTAATAGAAAATGGGATCATTGATACATAAGTTTCTATGTACAACTCTCAAGCTTAGCACCTCATCTCAGTAAGCTTGAATATGTTATCACCCTTAAGTGAGGGATAGTTGTAGGCTATTGATGAATTTTATAATGGATTCCAGGTAGATGTGTGGGAATGGTATTCTCAATAAGAAGGTCTTTATGGTGGTGCAGAACATAATCCTTATAGATTAGATTGGTATAGGTATAATCATCTTACAGGTAGCACTTTTTGGCTTTGAGTTAGGCTTGAACATGATAAGAGTATATACTAGAATTAGGTGATGATGAGAGTTACAAGCTTTAGTTAATAAAGTGTAGAACTCAAGAAGAAGAGCATAGTTGGGGAGAGTGGTTGCATTAAAGGTTGGATCTTTTAGTACATAGTTATTCTTTCCTTATATCAGGCCAATAGCCTTCTTTTAGAGTTTTTGGGGAATTTTGATGGAAGTGTTCGTAATGGTAACCTTCTTCTCAATATAGATGTAATGTCTAGTAGTTAGTCGAGTCTCTATGTTAAGTTGATGCTCTACCTTGAGTTGACTATTTGAGTATCTGAGTATTAGGGTTATTGTATTCTATTTGGCTCTTTTTATGATTATCTTGAAGGTAAATTATCCCCTCTATCCTTGAGGTTGATAATTTTCAGTCGAGTAATGTTGCTTTTCTAAATTCTTAAGTAAAGTTTGTGCCTTGAGTAAAGCATAATATCCTTATCATTTGAGGACAAATGATCCCAAGGAAGAGATATTATAACACCCTAAAAATTACCAAAATACCCCTAGAAGATAGATGTTCACATAACACGTCTTCCTATGCTCCGATGACATATTCGAGCCCGGATTTATGATCAATATGAAACATTGAGTGGAAAAATGGTCTCAATTTATTTTTAGAATAATTGGATCAAAAGATAATTTTTAATGCAAAAATAAGGACCAGTGTGGGTGTGCGACATAGGTGCGATGCCCCTCCATTGCGAACCAATGCTTAGCTTTGTCCTAACAATTTTCTACGGGATTAGAAACCTCGTTCGGAGAATTTTTGGCAAAAAATACCAAAAAATTTCACAGTTCACGTCGCAGACCCTACGTCCCGAAAGTGACTTTTTTCAAATTTCATGAGGAGCATTATAGACCATTCCAAACCCATCCTGTCTTTATATGACCAAAATGGGTCGTTTTATGTCTAGAAAGGGCTTTTAAATCATTCTGAAGTCCTTTAGAAGTCATAACAAAAGACCTAGGCTAAAAGAGAAGAGAAAAGAGCGAAGGAGAGGAGAGAAGTTGTTTCCAAGTATTTGATTATGGTCCCTTGGGTTGCTATTGTTCTTCCATTTTTAGGTATGTAGGCTACCTAAAATCTTATTTTCATGCCTAATCTATATTTACTATCAAGAATGCTAGTCAAAAGTCAAGCCAATTTCATTCCTATGATCTCACGAGAAATTCTAGAACCTCATCATGAAATCCTTATTATTCCATTAGTATTATGCTAAGAACTTCGTTGTTGAGTAGATTTTTTTAGATTCTTGAAGTATTACTATATTTACAAGAACCCTAGCGAGTTTTGATAACCACTCCATTATCATGCTTTAATTGCATTGAAAAGTTTTCCAGTTCAACGTATGAGTTAGTTTCAAGAAGTACCTCAGCATGAGTTATACAAGTAGTCTATTCACTACACTATCCTTTGAGCATAGCATATCAGTTTTGAAGAGCAACCCAGTCAGTTAAGATATTTTGCATTACTCTTCATCGTGCGTAGATCTCAAGGTTCAAGAAAACATTATCAATTTTAAGAAATAAGAAAAATAGTTTAAAGAAAATATGTTGAGCCAAAGCCCAAAATAGCAGATTTTCAGTTTTCCCCTACAGTAGGACATTTTATAGTTATTGAGCACAGTGTATGTTTTGAGAATAGTATTGAGCACCGATATGAGTGAGAGTCATAATAACTTGAACTCATAAACTAAGTAGCCCGCATAGGATAGGATTGTACCAAGTTACAACTGCTCACATGCTATTGAGATGGCCCAGCTTTAGGATGGACCCACTCCCTTAGTTTTTGTTCCTCACCCCGGCAAAGTATAGGACGGCTCTGGCAGTGTGGTCAAGACATTGTATCATCATGAAGCTCATAGTGGTAGTTGTCGGTTAGAGAAACTTCCCAAGTTAAAGTAAGTTAGTTTCTACATATAGACTTTCAGCATATGTTCTATTTTCAGCATGTATTGCATTATTACTTATGCTATCTTATTTTGAGACGTGTTTTAGTTACTTTGAGTATGATATCTTATGTTTCTGTTTTGGCTATTTTACATACTGTACATTCCACATATTGACGCCCTTTGGCGTTGCATCATTTTATGATGCAAATTCACGTATCCACATAATAGCAGACATTCAGTAAGACAGTATTCCAGGAGTAGTTAGTGAGACGTCTTCACTTTCAGAGAACTCTAGTTAATTTAATTTATGTATTTTAATTTTACAGTCAAGTAGTCGTGGATCTTATTGCGACAACTATCTTTAGTATAGTAGAGGTTTGTCATGCCCCGAGCCTACACCCTTGACATAGCCGACACTCGGGAACCATTTTTGGTCCCAAGCGAACCACTTGGCCTGGCTACTTACTCAGCGGAAGA